>CABHPQ010176026.1:0-88931 GCA_902168405.1 Peromyscus aztecus | reverse complement strand
ATATTCCTTCTATGTCTAATAAAACATAATCAGAATTAAATGTTGGGAAATTTTAGGAAAACGTTTTCGAGATAATAAATAGAGTTTTTGTTACTCTGTTAGCATAGTGAATTAATCTCAAGATATTAACTTTTATTTTAATTAGTCACATAATTAATTTGAGACAGAGCCTCAGTAACCCAAGCTGGCCCAACTCATGATGCAGCTGTCTCTGATCCCAAACTTTTGACCGTCTTGCTTCTACCTTCCTTGTGCTAGGATTATAGGTGTGCATGACTGTGCTGCATATCTATCTAACTTCAGCTTCTATGAAGGTGTTATTTAAAGACTGGAATTTATCTTTGTCAATTCCTAAATCAATGTAAATCCAAGGGCTAGAAAATAAACAGGATGTAAACGCAGCACAGATATCGCAGGGAATCTACAGTTGTCAGGTACCTAACTAAAGCTCATCCTATCACACTGTGCAGATAAATCACATGACCTTTGGCATTTGTTTTATTTAAAAACAGTTTGTGGTTCTGCAGTTTAGTCAGTTTTGAACAGATTCATGCAGTCACTCCTAAAAAAGAAACATGGAATGCATAGTTTCCTTCTCTCTGCCAAGGTTTGTCACTTTCTTTCTTTCTTCTAGGCAAGTTTGATTCTCTTCTTCCAACCCTAACAGCCATTGGCTCGTTCTATTTTTCTTTAATAGAAATAAAGGTTTATTTCCTAATCATCACATGTTTTGCCTTTTATTAACTACTTTGGTATGTTGATTTTTTTTTCTCTATGGATTCATACAGCATGCAATCCCTTAAGAGTGGCTTCATCTTTGCCACCCCATTCTTTTTCTATGTAGCACTCACTGGTCTGGAATTCACTATGTAGCCAAGGCTGGCCACATGTAGAGCTCCTTCTGTCTCAGCCTCCCAAGTTCTGGAATGGCTCAGGAATGGCTTCCTTTATCCAATACATTTATTTATGGCTTCTTGACATTATAATTTATATAAATTGCTTGGAGTTTATTTTCCCACCAATTACTTGAAAGGAAAAGACATTAAACTATGTAATATATTTAACAACCTAGAGTGGTTGTTAAATATATGGTGAAACAAAGGTGCTACCTCTATTTTTCTATTGTTATAAGTCCACAATTTTCCATCAACATGTAAAAAAGACAAAGTGTGAACTTGACCCAATAGATGATGGTATTTTTTCATAGAATCTGGAGTGAACTATCCCAGGGCCACATCCTTGTTGTTTCTCTTGTCACTTTCTGACTCTTTTATAAACTCAGAAGTGTTTCATTAAGTTATTGCTCTGTAAGGGATGGGTAAAGGATACAGTATCAGTGTGAATGGTTTATATACAGCAAGAGTGAAGTAGTTACACAGAAATATAGTCAGTGAACTCAGATTCAATGAATAATTTCTGCTATTCTCCACAGTGAAGGTAATTTCAGCTCAGGTCTCATTGACCAGATACTTGGACAAAACAGACATACAAATAAGCAGGGGACCCAGAAGCAGAGGATCCAGGAGAGAAAAAAAATGCTTAGATAATGATGGGAGAGAGGAAAGGTGCAAGCGGCCTCATTTTCTTACCCATAATTCTCAAGGTTTTCACTAACCCTTTGGAAACAAAGAAAATAAACGACATGTTCCCGTGTGTGGCACATATAGTTGCACAGACACTATTTTTTAGTTATGCATACCACAGACTGTATATCATTAGTTCATAAAGGAGCCAGCTCATGCCTTAGTGGTCTTGGTAAGGTCTCAAGGAAGAGAAAAGGTTCCCTATATGCTTTTGAACACTGATGGGTATATCTCAGAAGAAGGGTTGTACAATCCCAGCTCGGGAACAATCACGATGGAGTCTTCAGGGTAGTCATTCTTGAACCCTGAGGGGAAGCTCTAGGGTCTTTTGTAAAACTGATATTGACACTGTGAAAGGTGGCCCAGTGACGTAAATAAGGAAGAAGAGACCAATTATTAGAAACCGATTTATTGATTTATTTCGTAAAAGCACTGTTTGTGTTGCTTATTGTCAAACATGACTTTATCTTGCTACCTGGAAAAGAATGACCTGGACAAGGCCAAATAAATTGAAAAGTCCCAACCCCAAGGTAGTTGTTGCCTTTAGCAACCTGACCTCAAAAGCTTACACCTGTCAACTGTACCATTTGCCTTTGAAAAACAAAAGCAAAGCCCCCAAACTACCTGCCCCAGAAAGTTCTGCTTGCTTGCTTGCTTGTTGCTCACCCCACTTTGGAGTTTTAGTGTATAGAATGAGAATGCAAGCTGGACTGGAACTGAACGAAGTCTTTCAGGAGCTACCCTGGCTTCAGCCCACCAGTGAATACATTTCCTCTCTTCCGTTCTCATTGATGGTGGAGTGCTAAATCCAGAGAGATTCCTGTAACAGTGAAAAGTAAAGTTCCCTACCCCAAGGCAACAGGGAACAAACTGCTAGGCAAAAGCATCTGAAACTCACAACAAAAACTGTCAGGCACTCATTCACAGCAAATGTCAGACTCCAGACACCAACTGCTAATGTGTTAGAAAACGTTGATTAGGGATTACTGAAACTGCCTATAAGCTTTATGTTACCATTATTTAAGAACATCAGAAGTGAGTTGATTCTAATTCTACAAGCATTTTATGTTTGTCTTGTAGGTTTCAAATCTGAGAAAGTCAGCATTTATATTTAGATGGGAGATGTACTTATGTTGAATACATTATCAAAGAAGAAACCAACTTAATGAATATAAGCATCCACTCTGTTTGTATGTACTGCACTTATTTGAAAGTGATTACTATCCTGTGCAAAATTAAAGATACTCTGTGCTGGTTAGTTTATGTCAACTTGACATCAAATTGAGTCAACTGGGGAAAAGGAACCTCAGCTGAGGAACTGCTTCCATAAGACTTGTCAAGTCAAGACTTTGGGTCATTTTTCTTGATGAAATGATTGATGTTGGAGGGCCCAGTCCACTGTGGGTGGTGCCCTTCCTGGGAAGGTGGTCATGGGTAGTACAAGAAAGCAGGCTAGGTAAGCTATGGATCAAGTCAATAAGTAGCATTCTTCTATGGCCTCTGCTTCAGTTCCTGCCTCTAGATTCCTGCTTTGAGTTTCTTTTGATTTCCTGCGATGATGAATTATGATCCTTTAAATATGAAATGAACCCTGTCCTCCCCCAGTGGTCACTGGTCATGGTGTTTATCACAGCAATAGAAAGTGAACTAGGACCTCCAAACTAGGTAAGTTCCACAGGGGTGGACTTTTTATTGCTCTCTGTGTAAATTGACATATACCAAGTCTGTAGAGTGTGTATGACATAAAGTTTCAGTAGTAAATATTGTTTGACTTGAAGTAGAATATAAAACAAAATAAGACTATAAATATGCAAACAAGCTCTATGTCATTGCTATGGTTGGACAAGAAATTCAGTTCTAATGTTCCTGTATTTTAAAGCAAAACTGAATTCATGCTTGGTTAAATAGCTTACCGTGTAAATAGGGGAGGAGGTAAAACTTCCTAAGGGCTACACGCCACAAGAAACTGAAAGTATGGATAATTGTAACAAGTGAGAGTATAGCAAGGTCTTAGGGTTGTTTGTCATAGCTTCTGTCAGTGAAAATTGAGGCCATTAATGATAAACTTTAATATAGCAGAGAATATCACAGAATGACTTTAGACACTACTTTATCTACTTTAAGACGGGAAGAAGATGTGAAAACAGGAAGCAAAGAATCTAATTGTACACAAAGGAAAACTCCTTTGTGACATCTCAAAACCAAAAGTTATTTACTGTAGCCATTCTCAATCATTTACTTATCAAAATCACACACTAATTATTTTTACCTTGGTTAGTGTGATGATGTAGAAGATATGAATGGATTCAGTGTAGTCTTGTCCTTAGTGATCACTAAACCTGTGAGGGGCAAGAAAATTCTGTCAGCCATTATAGTAATGCTGAGAAAGAACCTCATGGCTCCTAGGGCACACCTAACAATGGTCTCTAAATTAAACTTGAGTGAGAGTGTACTTTTCAGAAGAGCAGACTTTGAAGTAGATTTTTAAAGGAAAGTCTGTGTTGACTGAAGAAGGATGGTAAGGTAAGCAAGTCTGAGGTGTTTCAGAAACTGTGTTATTGAAATTGCTGGCTGAGTAGATGGTATATGGGAGACTAAGACACTAAGACAGAAAGGCAGAGTGGAAGCAATAAAGAAAGCCATGACAGCCCCCAGAGGGCTAAGTCAAGAAGCTTGAACTCTGTCCTGGAAACTATGAGTAGTCAAGGCTACCAGCAACATGGGATCTTAGTGACTATAAGCAGTTCTTCAATCCTGGATGAAGAGCAGCTTTAATCATGTTTATTTTGTTCTGAGAGGTCATTGTTGACAATTTCTCTCATGCTAGATAGGCATGGAATTTTCTTTCTTTGGGGGATCACTGGACTGGATCACCCTTTGGGACATTCCTCATTGCTAGAGAGAAGAGACCTAGAAAGGGCAGATGACTGAACAATAGGTACAGCACTCTGATCTCCTAGGGAAATACTATAAAAAGGACATAAACTGTCAAGTGAGTTCAGATCTCAAATCTGAAATATCTTTGTCACCTTGAGAAATTTATGCAAACTTTTTGAGTTTCAGTCCCCTCATGATATAAAATAGTTAATGATGGCTGCTTCAGCAGACATACTTGACTCAGTGGTAAGTAAGGGGACCCTTTGAGTCAGGGTCATTTTGTCTGTAGGGAGTTCTGAAACAGCCCGAGCAGCAAACTTGTGAGTTTCTGGAGTTAGGTAGGTGGCAAGACCATATGTTTCTTATTGAGAACACTGGGTGAAAATTTCAAAGTTAGCACAGCCAGCATCTACCAGCACATTTGCAGCTGGAGGACAAACTCATCAGAAGCTGAACACTGGTCATTAATGATGACAGTGCTGTAGAATGGGCAGTGTGTGTGGGGGGGTGTGGGGGTGGACTTCATTGAGGACACGGAGGCAGAGGCAGATTTCTGAAATCAATTTTTCTTAAAATCAACTCACCCAAATGAAGTCATTATAAAGCTAACCAAGGATAACAGCTCCATCAATCAAATCTTTTGCCTTCAGAGTTGAGTGAAATTTTTTCTTCCTTTTATAACCCAAACTGAGAAAGTCATTTAATTTTCCAGTTAGAGGCAAAAGAGTCTTTTTATTCGCCCCTTGCTCTTCACCTCCATTGAGCAGCTCACCCCCTTTTTAATGCTGAGCACCATCATTCATATCACTAGTATTAAAAATTATTCAGGGGTGGAGTGGTGTGGGGACAGGAGATACAACAATAAGTATCAGACTTTTTATATGAAGAACTAATCGAATTTTAGGAAGATATGCCAAGGTACTGTAAGGTTTCAAGGCAGGAGGTTAAAATAAGCTGTCCTCCCCCACGGTTGGAGAAGCTCATAGTTAGCAAAGAATGAGTTTTCAGGACTTTAAAGGGAAGAGTTCAAAGAAGGAAGCAGAGGACCCTACTGTGTAGCAGCAGGGAAGAAACCAGGCTCATGTTAGGATCATTCCCTTTTCAAAAATTGCAATATAACCCTAATAGCTATACTGTATTCATTTTTGGTCTCATTCTAGGAAGAAATGAAGTTATTATGGAAGAGATCTGCCTTGAAAAGGATAGCTGATGAGACAGGTTGATTATTGCAGATGAATTACATTTGCCTTATTGCATTTCACAAAGCCCAAAATACACAGGAAAAATCTCATGAGACCAAGTCAGAGCACGTGCTAGCATCCTGCACACAATAGTCAGAAAAGGAGACAGGCATATGAATGTTTTTCCAGCTAACATTTCTCTGAGAATTTAGAGATTTCCAAACTGTAGATGAAACAAGTAAGTATTTTTAAGATATAGGGAAATCAAATAAACTCTTAATTCAGGGCCTTCCTGTTTAAACTGAAGCACCAGAGGCTGAATATTGTGTGATTTTTATTTATTTATTTATTTTTTGGTCATGAGCGTGATCAGGGCTATAGGCAGCTTGTGAGATCATGTCTTCAGATTCAGCAGTGGTTTCTTTCTTATTCTGCATGCCATAGTTTCTGAACACTGCATGACTTATGAATGAGAGCAAGAGTTTGGGGAGTGTGGATTGAGGAGGAGTCCAGTGTTTGTGCTCAGTTAATGGATACTTACAGCAGTACTTTAAAATCATCACTAACTCAGTCTTAGACGTCTGTGTACATTTCAATCTACAGATGCAGAAGCTGTAGCTCAGAGAAGTTAACTTGGCTAAGCCACCAATGGATAGGACAGTGACACTGGAAGCAGCTCCATGTCAACAATGCCATGATTGCCACAGGCTAGTTAACATTCTAGCAGAAGGGCCCAGGGAAATATCTAATTTCATGTGTTGAAATAGGAATTAAGGAAATCAAATTGTACCCCTAATCTAATGCCAGGGTTTTTTCTGCAGAATCCCTGACCAATATTTATGAGTGTCTACATGAAGAACTGACTCCCTTAAAAGATATATAACCATTGTACATATGAGATATTAAATTTTCCCATATTTGATTCATTAGTCTAGCTTTATAACACATATTCTCTAGTTCCTTCCTTTGTGTATTTTACACCCAATTGTTTATTTGTTTATCCAAAAGTCTACTGAACTGTATCTACTAAATATTAGGTACTATAGTCTCCTGAGAATAAACTACTAAAATACTACGAAAAATATCATCTTTAGCCTGTGTGTATGTGTATGTGAATGTGAGTGCACACATGCCATGGTGTGCATGTAGAAGGTGGAAGACAGCATGGTTTGGAGAGCAAGAGGGAAGTGAGGCTGAGTGTTTGTTCTCCTGCTCCCTCTCCACAGAGTTAGCAACTGGTTATTGACTGTCAACTAAAGACCTCAGGCTTCATCACCTGTCAATCAATTCTCTTCACACACACATCTCTGTTGCCAGGTGTTGGTGGGTCAGACGCCCTGCAACTGGAGTTACAGACCAGACAGACTGTTGTGAGTAGCTACAGATGTGCTGGAACTGAACATGCGTCCTCTGGAAGAGCAGCAAGTATTTTTTTAACCACTGATCCATGATCTCTCCTGCCCACCTAAGGGCTATTTTTAATAAAATAACTGTAGAATTATCTTTCTGAGGCAAAGTTGGTTTAAAAAAAAAAGTTCTTTAGGTCATTGTCTCCACAGGTAAAGGATTCATTATTATAGCTTTATCCTAAACACCTAGAACAAATTCTGGCATCTGTTAGATACTTTAGAAATATTTGTTGCCAGGCGGTGTGGTGCACACCTTTAATCCCAGCACTCTAGAGACAGAACCAGGCAGATCTCTGAGAGTTCAAGGCCAGCTTGGACTACAAAATGAGTTCTAGGAAAGGTGCCAAAGCTATATAGAGAGACTCTGTCTCGAAAAACCAAAAAAAAAAAGATAGAAAGAAAGAAAGAAATACTTGTTGATCTAAGTATATACCTGCTATTACAGGACATTAGAGAGTGAGGCAGGAGGACCATGAGTTCAGGGAACTGAGGGAATTATGTCATTTTAGGAAAATAGGTAGAGATGGAGATCATCATGTTCAGCAAACTAAGTCAGTCCCAGAAAGACAAACACTGCACATTTTCTCTAATATGCACAGTCTGGACTTAAAAGTAAAACAAGAAGGGGCTCAGTGGTTAAGAGCACTTAATATTCTTGCAGAGGAAGGAAATTCAGTTCCCAGGACCAATATGAGACACCAAGGGATCAGATGCTTTCTCCTGACTTCTGTGGCATCTGCATAATGCATGTGTTCTTAAGAAGAAAGACTATTCCCAAAAAACAGCAACAGAGAAAGACCCACCTATGACATTGAAGTGATTTGTCCACATAAGAGACATATTTCCAATCTCTGAGGACACTCTTGACTATGCAAATGAGATCTTCCAAGACTGCTTAAACATACCTATTGGTGAAATTATTAAGGTCACTCCACGTAGTTAAAAGGGAGGTTTATTTTGTGGAGTAACTTACAAGTGAAGGGATAGGTAACAGGGTCTGGGAAAGGTGTAGTACAGTCCAGCAGTGTTCTCTGGAGAACTCTGCTCGGTCTACCTCCATTGTCCAGGGTCCAAGAACCAAGAGAGCCCGCCCATCTGGATCTCCGGTCGTCAGGGTCCTCTCTTGGCCCCGCCTTGTAGGCGTGACAGTTACTGAAGCCTCAATGGGAGTTGGAACTTCCAAATTAAAGCTGGAATGGCTACCCACTACACATACCCAAAGCAAACTCCAATAAGTTCACAATGTTTGACAAAGTTAACAGTCATTCTCTCCACATGCAGGCACTAGCTATATTTAATAGTCAGAAAGTCTTGCCTCCTTTGGAGTAAATTAGATGCCTAAGAAAATCAAGCTAATCTAGATCTTAATTAATTAACTTAATCAATTAAAGGAACATTGAGGTGTAAATTGAACTTACCAATTCCCTTCACTGCGCCTATCATTTGGAGAAAGAGAAAAGCATGGCCTAAAATTGGAAAGTGGCTTTCTGAAGTTCATCCCTCAAGTCAGCAGCCGCACTAAAATGACAAAATTATGTTGTCCCCAGAACTCTGAGCCTTGTAGCTACAGAACTCAGTTTTATAAAACACCGACAAGGATATCTGCAGTCTGAGGCCCCAGAAGGTTATTCATTTTAGGGGAGAAGTTTATTGATCCCACCTCCCTTCTTCAACAGCAAAAAGGGGAAATCCAACATTAAAAAGAGGTCAGTTGGAGGAAAAGTGTGAAAGAAAAAGTGAAAATATCGTTGCATTTTGGTCTGTCTACACTAAAAAATGCTTAGCTTTAACAGTTTTCTTTCATGTCTTCAGGCTATTAGATTCGTGGAAAGTGGAAAGGAGCAATATTTATTTTTAAGACTATTCATAATGCTTTTCAAATGTCTGTTAAGAAGTTGAATCAGACAATAACACTGTACAATTGTCTTGGTTACTATTCTATTGCTGTGAAGAGATACCACAACCAATGCAACTCTTGTAGAAGAAAGCATTTAACTGGGGCTTGCTTACAGTTTCACAGACTTAGTCCATCAGCATCATGGTGGGGAGCATGATGGCTCACAGGCAGGCAGGGTGCTGGAGAAGTAGTTGAGAGCCTTAACATCCCAAGCCTCAGGCAGAAAGAGAGCGCCATTGGGCCTGGCACAGGTTTTTAAAACTTCAAAGCCCACTCCCATTGACACATATTTTTACACACAGAAAACCCATAAGAACAAAACTGGAGCCACAATATATAAATAAAGTATCTGCAAGAGAAAAAATAATGTCCAAACAAAGAATTGTGAGAAAAAAAATCTAAAAATTTCATTGAGTTCATTGTGTGCTGGCCATGGGGTATCTCCTCTTAAGTGTGATTTATATGCCCAGTGAGACTCCATTGGAGAAAACTATTTTTTCCTTTGAGAGTGGTTATTGTAGATGAAATTTTCCTGTGATCACCTAGTACCAAGGTCCCACAGCCACTTATAAAATGCCTGTGTCCTGCCTGGTCCTGTAACTGCTCAGACCCAAGTAAACACAAAGAGGCTTATATTAATTAAAACCGCTCGGCCATTAGCTCAGGCCTACCACTGACTAGCTCTAACACTTAAACTCAGCCCATTTCTGTTAATCTATATGTTGCCACATGTTCCATGACTTTACCTGTATGCCATTACATACTGCTCCCTGGAGGGTAAGTTGGCATCTCCTGACTCAGCCTTCCAGCCTTCCCATAATTCTCCTTATTTGCTTATCCTGCCTATACTTCCTGCCTGGCTACTGGCCAATCAACATTTTATTTATCAACCAATCAGAGCAACACATTCACAGCATACAGAGCAATATCCACAGCAGGTTATCAATTGGACATAGCTTCTGGGTTAGTGATGGGGGCATGTGTTAACTTTCACTCTTGGTGCTTGGAAAACATTGGGCTTAGACATAAACAGGTGGTGTGCATGCTGCCACAGAGCTCTATGAGATCATATGTGCATTAGTCCCGGGTATCTAGAATGGTGCTGGTGTCATTCATAGAGGTGGCCTGGGGTATTATCCTATAATACTGCCTACCAGGATGTCATCAGCTACACTAATTGTTACCTGTCTAACATCACTTTCTGCACTAGGGTTGATAAACTTTTTTTATCTGTTTCAATGACAACTCATATATTGTTTCTCCAAATATCTTCATTTTTTCATCAGCTAGTTTACAACTCTGTGAATTATCTAGGGAGTTCCCTAACCACACAGTCTTCCAAATACCAATAAGAGCTAATCATAGTCAGTTGTTTTATATAGAAAAACCAATGTATATTAACAATCTTGAATGCTGAGAGAAAGTTACAATGTTATTTTTAAGCCCATGCTAACCATTTGTTCATTTCTAATTCTGTTCATGAGGTAGAGACACATGCACTGGACCGAGGACTAGATCAAAATTAAAGTTCAGATTTCTCTTTCTATTCTGTTTCTATGAGAAATGAGGCATAATAACTAAGAAAATGGCAAGAAAAAGTGCTCTTTGTAGGAAAATTTGGGCTGTGGTGGGAACTAAATGACTCCAGTGTGAGTGACTTGTCAAAGAAGCCTACCAAAAGACAATCCCTCTTTTCACATTTGTATAAAGAAAATAAATTTCAGTGTTCTCTTTAAAGTCTATGAATACCAACGTGATACATGGCCATGAACCCATCAAGTTACTCTGAAGGAAATATAGCCATACTCATCTCAGGCATGAAACTAATAGCTTGGAAGGCTCATCCCTCAGCCATGAACTCACATGACTTTCAGTTTTGTATTTATGGCACTCAGAAATAGCTATGAGAAAGACTGTAAAGACTCATGCAAATATCCTTAACTAAGGTTAATTAGTTAACCTTGAGGTGGTATCATGATTCCATGTGGTATGAGCCAAAAGAAACTAAATAGGATAGAAAATATGTTGCAGTTTTTCTTTAATTGATTGATTCTTTAATTCAACAAATAGAAACTGAATGTATACCAAGTTTGATATACTATATGCATTGGTCATGAAAACACATGCCCCACATTACAGAATATTGTAATAAAAGTACAACAGCACAGATATGTGACAGAATGCTATGCTTTTAATAATACTTTTAGGAGAAATACACTTCTTTTTGAATGGGCTCAGAGATAGATGAGTGGTTTCTCTCTATGCTTCTCTATATATACCTTTGTATCTGCCATGTAACCTGGACTTGCTTTATGTTTAAAAGTATGGTAATCAGCTTTCCATTACTATAGCAAATATCTGAGGCAGCCAATTTTATAAGATAACAATTCCTTTCGCTCATGAATTTAGAGGCTTTATTCCACGATAAGGTAGACACACTGAACCTCTGGTAAGTGTATTAGAATATGATAGTGGTATTTGGTAGAGCAAAAATACTCACTTCCTGCCTAGGGTGTGAAAGAAAGGGACAAATGTCTACAGTCTCCTTCAAGGGCACACTCCCAATGGCTTGAAGAGCAATCCCTCACTAAACCTCCTGTCTTAAAGTTTCCACCACCCCAATAGTACCCCTTTGGAAAACAAGCCTACTATGTATGAGGGGAATTTAAGATCCAAACTGCAGCAAAACACAAACAAAATGATTTAAATTAATTCATTTTTTAAATATTTATGTATTTATTTTTACACCATTGTGATCACATTGTTGAAGAATAAATTTATTTTTAGAATAGAGCTATAAAAATATTGTGACTTTTATTTCTTGATTTCTAAGATAATAGCAGATATGTAAATGCACTTCCATGTTAATCAGAAGCAACTGTCTGAGATCTCCATGGAGTCCTAGTTCCATTGGCTTTCTCCACCATTCTTCTCCATCCATGACCTACATGACCATACTTAAGAGTTGGGTATTGTATCTATTATTTTATACAACCATTTCTTAATGTTTTCCATGGTGTCCAGTGTCTAGATGTTTGGTTCTCTTCAGGGACAGGAATTTCTTCAGAGGGTGCTGTTGACTGTGCTGCCACTGGAATTCATTTACTGCAGTGTGACAAGCCCACAACAAACCAGGCAGTAAATAGAAGTGAGAACATTTCATCTGATCTTCCTTTTGTGAAGACCCTTGGGAATTGAACCTGCAGCCTCCCCACATACTAGGTTTTGTTGTTGTTGTTGTTGTTATTGTTGTTGTTATATTTCTTAGACCTCTCTAGTTTTTCTGTTGTGGTTTCTCTGAGAAGAAAGTGTTCTTTGCAGCCTTTTAAAGAGTGCTAAATACCAAGCAAAGGCATGCCACAGCAAAAGCCTATTTCTTCCTGAAATCTGAGGAAAGGCATCTGGTCTGAGACAGGCATAGTATGGCTTCTCACATTTCCTTGCCCCTAATTTACCGATCTTCTTTTTCCCAAGGCCTTTGTCCTTTAGATAGAGCACCCTTATTTCACTTCTTTTGCCTACATCTTTGCTTGGGAGACTTGGCTAAAATGTGATTCTAGAAAACAGGACTTTAAACTACGTTGCTTCTTGACTAAAAGCAAGAAGCATTCATGACTGGTAATAAAATATTGTACAACGTAATTCCTTAAGTTTTCACTTGTGGTTAATTGGCCTATTAACATTGGAGAATAAGACATTAAGACAAGAAGATGTTACACTCTTTAATTGGTAAAGCAACAGAGTGGATTGGCTGTATTTGATAACACCAGAGGTGTATGTTAACAAATGAAAGACTGGAGAGTCAGTCTAAACTTATGGAATGATCTGGAAACAAGCAAGGATTCCATGACATTTAATTTTATGTGTCACCTTGGCTGGATTAAGGAATGGATACATAGGCAATAGAACATCATTTCTGTGTTCACCTATGAAGGTGTTTCTGGAGGAGACTGTGTGAGCCAATGGGCTGGGAGGAAGGTTATCTTTGTAGATGTTTTCTGTCAGAAATGTGCCCATTTAAGAAGGTATAGAACCATGATACCTGGGATAATAACATTTGACTAAATATATCTGACAGTGTGAATTCTATAAAGTCTTAGATAAAGCCTGACCAACATTCACAAACTTGGCTCTAAAAAGAAAAAAATACCATTGCTAAAGGAGGCCAGGAATTGCCTATCATGAATCCATCAAAAAGTGAAAAAGAGAATTGCTATCAGAAAATATAGAACTGTATGCCTCATATTTAATACCATGACAGAATATTCAGTACAGGGGAGAGTCTGGCCTGTGATTAGGATGTCAGTCATATGGTTAGCTTGGAGCCAGGGCTGTGTAGTTAGTGGAGTGGGCTTGGAGGCAAATTTGTAGGTTATATGTAGGCTGAGCCACTGAAGCCCGGTCTCTCCATAGCTGTTCCAGTCACTACCATGACCAGCTGCAAGTTCCATTTGCAACAAGGAACAAATCATAATTATTCAGTCCAGACAATTGGGTGGCAGTTCAGAGGACATACAAATCTTTTCCCCTTGGAATAGAACCTCATCTAAGCTACTCATCGTCTTTCATAGATATGGATTTGAATCCCTTCCTAGAGCCTTTGTCTTTTTTACCATTTGAAACTTTGTAGAAAATGCATCTTATTTTTGTGATTCTCATACAAAATCGCCTGTGACCAAAGGGACTCTCTTGCAGCAAAGGAGGTGTCACAATAGACTCACTTTAGTCTTAGTGTATAGCCTATCACTGGATGATAGTAAGCTTGAATCAAGACTGAGCATGGGTCCATCTCCAGGACAATGATGTTAGTGGTTGGACACTACCTTCAAGATGTGGTGTGTGCCTGAAAGGAAGCAAGGGAGAAAGTCAGAGTAGCCTTGACCTTTATACCCATGGGTGACCCACAGAATCAGTGCTTTCAGTCCCATCATCTTGGGCCCTGCCTTCGTTGGAAAATAAAGTTCTATTATAGAAATAAATCCTTTCCCAGAAATCATTTTAAGAGTGTCCTGAACTTGGCCCAATTGCTTTGGGCTTATCCTCTATCAGTGGAACAATAGACGAGGAAGCACATCACTGTGCTGGCCATGGTTACTTATCCTGTTGTACGAAGAGGTGGTTACCACACTATAGGAATGTCTTAGTTAGGGTTTCTATTGCTGTGAAGAGATTTCATGACCACGGCAACTGTTTTAACTGTAGCTCACATACAGTTCAGAGGTTTAGCCCATTATCATCATGGAGGGAAGCAAGGCAGCATGTAAGCAGACATGGTGCTAGAGAAGGAGCTAAAAGTTCTTACATCTTGACTCACAGGCAACAGGAAGTGGTCTGAGATACTGGACAATATCTTGAACATATATGACACCTCAAAGCCCACCTTCACAGTGACATTTCCTCCAAAAGGCCATACCTCCTAATCATGCCATTCCCTTAAGGGGCCATTTTCTTTCAAGTCACCATAGAGAATAAATTTGAAATCTACAGAAATCATATAATAACTGGGCTTTTCTTTAAATTTCCATGTTTAATAATGATGACTTATAAGTGACCACAAAAATCTTACTGAATTAGGGTAAAACAATAAACATTCAGATGTAGTAGGGTTCAAGACTTGAATTTATCAGGGACTATAGGGATCCAGTCCCTTGATAGTCCCCTCCCAGGGTCTGGGAAGAAACTAGAACCAGCTGATAATTAATCTTTGAAGAAAAAAAATGAACCTATGTACACGAAATTCCTTAGTCCATACATTTTATTATTCTGTCAGTTCTCTTTCTACAAGCTTATACTCTGCTCCCATTTTTTGCTCCTTTCTTGCCCAAATTCTCTTTACATTTATCTGTTGTCCCCTCCAGGTTCTATCTTAATTCCTTCATCTAGTTCTGCCCCTTCTAGGTTCTCATCCATCTAGTTCTTTCCCATATCAGCTCCTCTCCCATCTCCTTTTCTCTCATCTTGTTCTTCCCCATCTGGCTCTTCCTCATCTTCCATCTCATTCCTCTAGTACTCTATTCTAGCCCTTCAATCTAGTTCTTCCCCATCTCAGTTTGTTCCTCTCAAGTTCTTATCCATCTAGTTCTTCCATTCTCTTTTCTCTTCTCCATCCAGTGCCTTGGAAGTCCCAATATAAGAAGGGAGGGTCTGAGCTAAATTGTGTAAAGCTATTACTTAACGTCCACCTGGCCTAGGCGGTGTCTCCTTGTGGAATTTACCTTAAGTCAGGTGACTAGCATGTGAACTGTTATCACTGTTAGTCCTTGAAAGTGGCTAAGGGAGATATCTGATTCTAGAGAAAGCCTTTCCTGAGACTGTTCTCCAAAGTCCTGGAATGTGTATGTACAGAGAGTGATCAGTCCACACTGTTAGCCCTTCTTAGGGAAAAGTCAATTGGGAAAACTATGAAGGCACACATGATTTTCATAACAGAATACAGCTGATATATAACAAGCCAAATAACACCAAAAGCTCCTTGGAATTTGGCTTCCTCTGGAGGAATTCCCTGATCCCTCCAGGTAGTGACTTTGCCATAACCAGCTGAGTTCTTATGATATATTCCTGTGGCCCACAGAATGAATTATCTCAACCAGTCAATCAACCAAACCTAGTTGAAAGGCTAGACAATGCTGAAAATAGGTAGGTGTCCATTATCGAATTATATTACAAATCAAGGCACTGTTCCCATTCCAGAAAGTATATTACATAGAGGTTATCAGAAAATTAGCCATATAAACTAAAGATAACACAACACTCATCGGGTTGAGATGATCCTGAGTTCTTTAGCTGTTCTCAGGGTCAAAGAATAGATTACAGAAAGAACAGATGAGCGTCAATTGTGTCCTCTATACAAACTGCAGCAATGAGATAGTAACTTGTACAAATTCTTTCTTCTTACTTAGTCTTTTAAATTTTATTGATTTATTTATTTAGTGTGAGTGTAACGTATGTTTGTGAGTGTGGGTGCACATATTCCTGGGTATGCATGTGGAGGTAAGAGGACAATTTTTATAAGCTGGTTCTGTCCTTCTACTGTGAGTCTTGAGTCTTGTGCTGCAAGTGTTTGTAACCACTGAGCCATCTTGCTGTCTCTTCACTTAGTCTTCTCAGTGATCCCAAAGTTTACCTTATTAAATTTGCGTTGGTTAGACTTTTATCATTCCCTTAGAATGCCTCCATTAAAAACATGGGGTTAGTAATATTAGAGTCCCTAAGCTTAACATAACAGAAGACAACAGATGGGTCAGACTAGTATAGATGTTGACTTCTAAGCTAGCTCTCCCTTTGCAGCAGAACAATATTGGCTTCAATATTTGTTTGAATGTTCTGGTTAATCCCTGTGGTTTTGTTGCATTCAATAGATACTTGTAAATCCAAACCAGATGCTTTCCTCAAACTCATAAATGGCTATAAGCAGAAGCTAAGTCACTGATTAGCTCACACTGACTTCAGTTCAGCTTATTAGCTCATAAGTATGGAAATTTGGCCTTAAAGGAAACAGTAGAAATAAAATAGCATGACAGATAAATATCATAAAACACAGTAATCCAACTAGTGCTCAACAAATATTTTATTAATTAATTATTACACATCATATATTAAGTCATATAAATATATACTACAAAGCACAGTTTCCCCACCCCAGAAGGTATACATTGCATAGGTGATAAGACATGCAGCCATGTAAGCTAAAAGGGGTCAATGAATCTTACAGAGTTGCAAACACAAAAAAGTTACTTCATAAGTTCTTAGGTTCTCAAGAAAGCTGCAGAGGACAGACACTTAGAAACCCAGCAGCTGTAAATTCTCCTTTAATTCCTGACTTGAGAGATGATGAGGTAGTCTTGGGGATAGACAGAAAGTTTCTATTGGCTAGTGTCTCCAACACTGGTGTTGCACACTGCATAGTTACACAGCTTCCTGTTTTTTTTTTTTTTTCAAATAAGAACAGGTGTCTTCTTCAGGTTCCCACAGGGACATTTATCAAAACCCGAGGCAGATGTATCTCCTGTGTTGTGTGAATGGTGGACAGGGGAAAGCTAAGCCCAGTGGTTCTTTGGAGAGCAGCATCTTTTCTTCTAGTTTAAAATGACTTTATAACTTCAGTTTTCAATCACCGAATAAATTGCTGGTAGATACTTCAGATGCCTTTCAGTTTTAAACATCATAGATCTTCTGTTCTTGCAGCATGGAGCTTATGTAATCCAGATATTATCTTTCCTGAATGAGCAAAATGTAATTCTATGAACACTTTGTAAACAGAGAGTCTTCCCTGGCTGTTATAAGAGGATTTGACACTATTTCTGGCTTAAAGTTGGAAGGGATCCTGTGACAGAATTCTGGGAAGTGTCAAAAAGCTGAAAAACTCCATAAAACTGCCACAAAGCAAACAGAGACTCACTCCTACAGCTTCAAGAAGTAGAATGCTGTTGATAACAGAAATTATCTTAGAAGTCCCTGAGCTCCAGATAAAAATATGCCAATGTCTTAATTTTAGAACAAATCGAAAGCACAGCTGTGAAGTGCTAAACGACTAGCCTATGGGTCCATAAGATAGTATAAAGAATATATATTAGTATATATTATAAGTATTAGGAATAATATATATTAGGAATTATATATAATATGTATATGTATTGTTATATCAGGAATTAGAAAATATATTATTAATAATATGCATATATTTAAAATATATATCCACATATATATGAATAGAATTGACTCCTAAAATTGTTGTTGCACTTAAATGAGGTGCAGATGATAGAATGTCAGTGCCATAGTAAATGCCATTTATAGTCAGACTTTCTTTGGACCACTAGCTCCCAAATAATGACATGGAAACGTATTATTGATTATGAAAGCTTGGCCTTAACCTAGGCTTGTTCCCAACTGCTCTTAAAACTTAAATTAACCCATTTATATTAATTTACATTCTGCCATGTGGGTTATTATCTCTTCTCTATACTGTATGTTCAATACCTCCACATCTTGCTCATGAATTCCCTGCCTCTCAGATTCTTTCCCAGAGATCCTCTTTCTAACCAGAAGTCCCACCTATCTTCTCCTGTCTAGCTAATGGCCAGTCAGCTACCTCACCTGCCTAAGGATATTAAACCAATCAGAAAGTGGCTTAGGCAGGTGAGTTAAACAAGAGTCATCTTCACATAGTGTGATCAAATATCCCAAACAGCCATTTCTTACTATACAGAAAGATCAATTACAGTAAGCCCCTCAGAAAACAGAAGAATTGCCTATGATAGAGATTGTGACATGTAGGGGTTGTATCACAGATATCTCTAAAGCAACTGTGATGACTGCTTGAAGAGAAATAGTTTGGTGCACATTATGGATACAGATAATAACCTAGATGTAAACAAGAGTGGGAGCCAAGAGATCTAGGGTTACAGATGAGAGTGGCACAAAGGCAGTATAGAGAGTCTTACACAACATGGTCTAGATTTGTTTGAGAAATCTGCAGATTGGCAGTGGTGCCAAGGTGAATTTAGCTTTGGTTAAAGGCAGATCAACTTTCTAAATATGCATTCCAAGGTGGAGTTGGTGGGGGCTTGACCCTTAAAGTCACCAGAGACGCCCAGTGAATCAGAGTTTACTCATATTTCAGGGTCAACTGCTAATAGAGTAATACATATATCTGAGTTTGGTGGCAGAGGCTTGCAATCTTATCAGTGGACAGACTAAAGCTGGAAGGTTGCAAGTTCCAGGCTACCCTGGACTGTTTACAGAAACCCTGGTCTAGTCTCTTTATGAAAGAAATACCCAGCCTCAATTATAGATTTGTCATTGGCTACTGCTAGTTAGCAAGTCCTCTATTGCCTAAAGAGGAAAGTTAGTCTACAGAAAATAATAAGAAGCATAGTATTTTACCTACACCAACAATTTAAAGTAGGAGGGATGTGGATGTAAAGACCCAAAGAAATGGAGGAATGAGCCACATGTGCAGGTATGGAGAGTACATTCGAAAATGGAGAAGTTGTCTTAAAAGGCTCCTTAGAATCTGCCTCCTGCTCAACCTGTCCTGAAAAATCACAACTAGCCTCATCCCAATGTCAAGGAGCTGCTTTCTGCTACACTAGTACAGGAGCAGAACCATCCTTATCCCAGCATTGTGTACAACTTTTAGTAGCTCACTGAAGCAGGTAATTAAGGCACATTTTATTTGGTCCCAACACCAAATTTAAGTAGGGGCAACCAAAAATAATTTAGTTGGATAACATCTCCCATGATTAAACTTCAAAAATGTCAGTCATGTGAGAAGACATGCTATGTTGTGTTTAGATGCAATGTCTAGGACAGGCAAGTCCATCAAGACACCCAGCAGATTAAATGTCCTGGGGCTGGGTGAAGAGGAATTACATTTGGGAGACAGAGAAAGTTCTAGAACTAGATTATAGCAATAGCTTCATAGCACTGATAATATACATAATGGTATTGAAAATGGTTGAAATAATGTTATGTGTGTTTTACTGTATTATATTAAAGAAAGTATCTCAAACGCAAGCTTGTCAAGAGCAACTGCTAAGTTCTGCCGGTTATCTGACTTGACCTCTAGTCACATACTGCCGAAGCCAACAGAGCACGGCAGCAGCAGTAGGCTGTCTACCTGTTCCACTCCTCCTAATCCACTGCCTGTTTCTTATGTTTTGGAAACTACATAAGTTGTTTGACTGCTCCAGTTTCTCATGAGAACCATATGGATGGACAAAACCACACCACCCTGGAGTGGCCCCTTACTTGGAATGCCAGATGAAACACATCATTTAGCAGCTACATATGCCTTTTGTCTTCTGTGGCAACCAGAAGCCTCTACACTACTGCTGGTTTTGTTCTTATTGAAGTGATTTCTTTCATGGAATGTGTGGTTCTAATTCTTAATTTTAAGGTCAACATCTTTTCTGACTGGTACCGTAAATGTTTAACAACTATGACTAAATCATTCCTGCTTTTCTACTTTTATTCTCTGGTGTTCCTTAGGAAAGCAGTCAGGCAGGAGATCAAATGTTCAGGTTGAGCGCTTTGAAGTGGATGTCATCATCAATGTCCTAGAGGCTAAGACCCAGCACCTTCTCCTGAGATCCTGGAGCAAAAGCAAGCACACAGATTAAGGTTTCAGAGGATCGATGGTAAGGAGTCTTCCATTTCCATGAACAAGAACAAGCTCTACTGTTTTATGTACCAGCCTGGGGCCATGGAGAAAGAACAGACTTTGGAGTTAGATAGGATTTTCATTGCTGGCATATTATGCTTTGGTGCTGAGGATTGAATTCAGTTCTCGTGCCTACCAAGTATACACTTTACACTAAGTAAAAACTCCAGCCTAAACCCCAGTGTCTTCCAGTCAGCTGGAAAATTAAATTTCATTTCACTGCAACATTCTTATCTTGAAAATGTAGAATGTATATTAGTCTCTTTTCTGCTACTATAAAAAGTACATACGATAGATAATGAATAAATAAAAAAGCTTATTAATCTCACAGAAAACTAACACTTGTTTTCATTACTGTAGAATGCCAAGTACCTGTTATTTCACTATGTGTTCTTACTTTTCTTGCTTGATTTTTTCTTAGTAAGTCTCATATCTTTTCTTTCTTGAAGAAATTATTTGTTGCAAGATCTGTACAAAGGAAACCCAAGATAAATCTAGAATATTTTGTGTCAGACACTAACGATTTAAAATCATCAATAAGTAAAAGTTAAGGCTTAATTTTTTCTTATTCTATATAGTCTGCCTATGCAAGGAAAAGTATTCAAATCTGGAAATCCATGTTTAACCCTGTCATTAAACACACCACTTGTCCATTAATGTTTCTATGTGAAGTGAGTACTACATTGAGTTGCTTGACAAGGACTTCAAAGCAGTTTAACAATTCAGAAAGCAGTTACACAAAATAATATTGTTAATTAATAGTACGCACTATCCCTTCCTAGGAGAAGATGAAATAACTTCCCAAATAAAAAGTAAACCAGAAAAGTACCTTGTGGGTTAATGCATCCTAATGAGTTTACAATTTAAAACCTTATCCCTCCAGGAACTATTCTTCTATTCATTTACTTTAGCTAATTATTCTAGAATAACACTTCTTAGGGGAAATACAGCCCTAAAATTAACACTTATAACACTCAAAACCTATTTTTCAATACCAAAATGGGAGCTACTGTTACAGGGGCTGTAAGATAAGACTAGAAAGGATAGAGGCCTTACAGCCTCTGTCCTTGGAGTTGTGAAGCCCTTACGCATTTATTTCTTCTTTCATCCTCTGTAGGGATACTTAATCAGAATGTTAAATACCTATTCTTTCTTTAAAATTTACTGTATTATTTTTATAGCAGGATAAAGGACATGTTTTCTTCATTTTAACCTGAAAAAATTAAAGGATTGATGATTCTGCACATTGCTGAATCACCATCTCAAACATCTGTTCACTTTCATCTCTGAATAGCAATGCCTGATTACTGTTATGGCAAATGTAAATCTCTGTTTACTGAGTGATCACTATTATGCCTAGTATTTTATTGAACAAATATGATAGGTTAGTTACCACTAACACATACTTTAACTTCTTTTAACAACAGCTATGGTTTGGATATAATTTGTTACCTAACAGTTTGTATGTTAGAAGTTGTGATCCCCCTGCCATATACAAAAGACTAGAAAGTGCTATAAACTTTTAAGAGGTGAAGTCTGGTATAAGATGTGTATGTAAGCAAAAATATAATCCTTAGAATGCATTATGTAGTTTTAATAGATCTTCAGTAAGTTCTCATGGGAGCAGGTTAAGGAGTCAGATCAGTGATCATCACTCCAATTCCCATCTCTGTATAAATAAAATGCTGATTGGCTAGTAGCCAGGCAGGAAGTATAGGCAGGACAAGCAGAGAAGAGAATTCTGGGAAGTGAAAGGCTGAGGCAGAGAGACGCTGCCTGCCGCCATGATGAGAAGCAACATGTTAAGATACCAGTAAACCATGAGCCATGTGGCAACTTATAGATTAATAGAAATGGGTTAATTTAAGATATAAGAACAGTTAGCAAGAAGCCTGCCATGGTCATACAGTTTGTAAGCAATATAAGTCTCTGTGTGTTTACTTGGTTGGGTCTGAGCAGCTGCAGGACTGGTGGGGGAGAGAGATTTGTCCTGACTGTGGGCCAGGCAGGAAAACTCTAGCTACAATGGCCTCTGCTTTAGTTCCTGTTTCCATTTTCCTATCTTAAGTTCCTAGACTTCTTAATGATGGACTGTGATGTGGAACTACAATCTGAAGAAACTCTTTCTTGCCCAAGTTGCTTTTGATCATGATGTTTGTCATGGCAACAAAAGTTAACTAGAACAGTGTCAAATTAAAATTGAAGTTTTAATTTGTTTTATTTTATATCTGTACTTGAATACTATTACTGATACTTTATAGAGTTCATGTGTTATTATCTAGCTCTTTGGTTCTTTAATCAGTCTTTCTTCTTACTCTAAATTTTCTCATTTGTGAGACCATTCTTCCTTTGAATTTTCCTGGAACATATCTCTTATAGATCATTCTCCTGAGGGCATCTTAGTACTACAATTACTTAGTTTTATTTCAGTCTTATTTGCCCCTGATCTTGATAGTGAGTGTCAATGGGTTGTAACTCCCGTTAACTCACTAGTACTCTAAATACGTTTTCCCAGCCCTTGCTTCTATTGTAGCTATTGAGCTCTGCACTATTCCAGTTGTCTCTGTTTGGGTGGATTCACTCTTGTCTTTGTTCTTGCTCTTTTTTGCTATTTCTGGGATAGGTCTGAGTGTAGATTTATTTGTAGAACTTGATCACTTTAACAGACAAGTATCTGAATAGATAATCATGAACAATCGTATAATCTTGATGATATAAGTCCAGTGAAATAGTATAGACTGAAATTCCAAATATTTTATGGCTTTTTATTATCCATGCTTTATAAATTTTTATAGTGTCCATTCCTTAATTGTATTTTGTCATCAAACATTTCATCCGATGCTTCTAAAAGACCTACAGTAGCTTTTGAACTGATATATTTGATTCCGTGTCATTTCTTTAAGTTTCTAATTTCAGGAGTTCCATGGCCAACATTTAAACATTTAGGATAGTTTTCATTATTCCAACTTCTCATTTCATTTAATATTTTTTATTTATTTTGCTTTTTCTTTTGGTTTTTGGAGACAGGGTTTCTGTGTGTAGCTTTGGCTCCCCTGTAACGTGTTTGTAGTCCAGGCTATTCTCTAGCTCAGAGAGATCTGCCTGCCCCTGCCTCCCAAGTTCTGGGATTAAAGACATGTACCACCACCATCTGGCATATTTTGCTTTTAATATTTTGTGTGTGTACGTGTAAGTTTTGGGGCACTTGTGCAGATGAATGTGTGTGCAGGCGCATGTGCATATGTGTGTGTAAGTGTATATAGGTTAGAGGACAACTTCAGGTGTTGTTACTCAGTCACTATCAATATTTTGGGAGGAATGGCCATTCACTTAGCCTGGAGCTCAAAGAGTAGGCTAGGTTAACTGATGGAAGAGCCACAGGAATCTGTCTCCAGTATCCCAGGACTGGAATAACAGGTATGTGGCACAATGTCCAAATTGGCTTTTGCTAGTTTTGAGGATTAAATTCAGGATCTCATGCATAAAAGGCAAACACTTTACTGACTGAAATGTGCCCCAAAATTAAATCATTAAATGATTATTTTAACTTCACATGAAGATTTTTTTTCTTTTTTATTGTATTGAAAACATAAGCATATATGTATATTGAAAACACATACAACATCTTTGGGGACTGTCTTGCTATGTACACTTACTCATGCTGAGTTTTATTTTGGATTCACTGGTTCATTTTACTTATGAATTTTTATTGTGAATTTATATTTTCTGTGACTTCTATGGAATAACTGTGATTGATGAGTTTTAAATGCCTAAATTGTCTCTTAATTCAGAACAGCAATGTATTAAGTTTTTAGGTTGAAATTATGGTAGCATTTTGTTGATATAGGCAATTTGGGAAATATTTTTCTTCTTTCCATTTTGCTCATGGCTAGGACAGAATTAACTTGTGGGTGTGGCACCTCCATTCATCTCACAGCCTCTGGCCCCTCTGTTTTTCACTCTTCCTTCTCCCCTGCTACTCTTCTTTATCTTCTCTTTTCCACCCTACTTTTCTCCTTCCCTCCTTTCTGTGTTTCCTTTTCCTTTTCCCCTTCCTTCCCTCTCTTCCTCAATCTACCTTCCTTTTTCTTTTTTTATGTTACATTTTTATTAATGGCATAGTGCTTGGAGGTCTCAGCTATTTTGGGGGTCTTATTTCCACTTTCTATTTTGCTGTCCCTAGGTCTTGTATCCCACTTGGGAAGACTGTGGGTCGTAGTGTCTCTACATATGCAGGAGGGAGCAATCTTTCACAGTGTTTGCGTCCCTGTCTGAATTTACGTTTACCCTCTATATTTCATTATAAAGGATTTTACTTATAGTCTCATAGCTCAGTTTCATATTTACAAACACATTTTTATTGCCCATGCATGGGTTATTACTTTCCCCCTTCCCCTTTTATTGAAAATAAATTATTTTCTCATACAATATATCCTGATTACAGTTTTTCTTGTCCAACTGTGATGTGATGGTTTTGGTTTTATATTATATTATGTTATGTTTTGTTATTATCTCTTAGAAATCTGTTCTTTTCTAGTGAGAGACAGAAAGAGAGTCAATTCAAATGGGGTGAGGGTTGGGGAGGAACTAGAGGAGTGGTGGGAGAATGTAATCAGGATACATGGTATCAATACATTTCTAATACATGATTTATTACTGTTAAATGTTTTACAAATATCGACAGATTCTATTACTCCAGATTTTCAAGATAAAATCCACAATTTTCTTGATCTACATTTAAGAACATAATCTACAATATAGTCAACTTAATAAATTATTATTGTAACATTTTACAAACGTTATTTAAAATAATTCCTGCTATAATTTTAGGATATTTGTCTTTATTTCATTTCTAATTACATTTTCTGTTTTTTCCCACTTACATTTTAAGCAAATTAATTGCTGAATAATTTTTTCAAGGGGAATCTTCTTAGCTTTATTCAGAAACCATGCCATTTAATTAAGCACATGAGCATATAATTAATACTTTAATATTTTAATTCACTGGAATCATTTGAATTTCCTTGTTGGTATATCTTTGGCAAAGTGACTTCTATATTAGTGTTTTCATCTTGTAATTTTCTTGATACTTCTAGATAGCCTCTTTTTTTAAATACAAATTAAGAGGCCATATATACAATTTTTAGTATACTTTTGATGTCTATTCTGTTATTTGTGTTTGGTATTGCTGCATTTCATGAAAATGTAGTATATGGTAATGGTTTTTTTTGAGTTTTATAGAGCTTTTAATTTTTTTCTAATATAGAATTATTTAAAGCATCCAAGTAATCCTTTAAAAGAAGTGAAGTTTGGCTTCTTCGTCAGAAGTCAGCTGTTCATAGGTGTGCAGATTAATGTCAGGGTCTTTATCCATTGTTCCACATGTCAGTTTTTTCTGACAATACCAAGCTGTTTTTATTACTATATCTCTATAGCATAACTTGAGGTCAGAGATGGTGATGCCTCCAGAAGTTGCTTTATTGTACAGGTTTGTTCTAGCTATCATGGTTTTTTTGTTGTTGTTGTTGTTCATTTGTTTTTCCATATGAAGTTGAGTATTGTTCTTCCCAGATCTTTGAACAATTGTTTTGGGATTTTAATGGAGATTGCATTGAATCTGTAGAATCTGTAGATTGAATCTGTTACTTTTGGTAAGATTGTCATTTTTACTATGTTAATCCTACCTATTCATGAGCATGGGAGATCTTTCCATTTTCTGATATCTTCTTCAATTTCTTTCTTCAGAGACTTAAAGTTCTTGTCATATAGGACTTTCACTTGCTTAGTTAGAGTTACTCCAAGGTATTTTATATTATTTGTGGCTATTGTAAAGGGTGATGTTTCTCTAATTCCTTTCTTGGCTCCTTTATCATTTGTATATAGGAGAGCTACTGATTTTTTTTCTTAATCTTATATCCTACCACATTACTGAAGGTGTTTATCAGCTGTAGGACTTCCCTGGTAGAATTTTTGAGGTCACTTATATATACTATTATATCATCTGCAAATAGCAAAAGTTTGACTTATTTCTTTCCAATTTGTATCTCCTTGATCTCCTTTTGTTCTCTTACTGCTCTAGCTAGAACTTCAAGTACTATATTGAACAGATATGGGGAGAGTGGACAGCCTTATCTTGTTCCTGAATTTTAGTGGAAATGCTTTGAATCTCCATTTAATTAGATGTTGGCTGTTGGCTTGCTGTAAATTGCCTTTATTATATTTAGGTATGTTTCTTGTATTTCTGATCTTTCCAAGACCATTATCATGAAGGGCTGTTGGATTTTGTCAAAGGCTTTTTCAGCATCTAATGAGATAATCATGTGGTTTTTTTCTTTCAATTTGTTTATATGGTGTATTACGTTGACAGATTTTCATGTGTTGAACCATCCTTGCATCTCTGGGATGAAGCCTACTTGACCATGGTAGATAATTTTTTGATGTGTTCTTAGCTTTGGTTTGCTAGTATTTTATTGAGCATTACATCAATGTTCATGAGGGTGATTGGTCTATAATACTCTTTCTTTGTTGCATCTTTGTGTGGTTTGGATATCAGGGTTGCTGTAACCTCATAAAAAGAGTTTGGCAATGTTCTTTCTGTTTCTATTGTGTGGAACAATTTCAAGAGTATTGGTATTAGTTCTTCTTTGAAGTTCTGCTAAAATTCTGTACTAAAACCATCTGGCCCTGGGATTTTTTTGGTTGAGAGATTTTAATTGACTGTTTCTATTTCCTTAGGGGTTATAGGTCTATTTAAATTGTTTATCTGGTCTTGATTTAATTTTGGTATGTGGTATCTATCCAGAAAATCATCCATTTCTTTTAGATTTTCCAATTTTGTAGAGCATAGGTTTTTGCTATATGACCTGATGATCCTCTGGATTTTCTTATTGTCTGTTGTTATGTCTCCCTTTTCATTTATGATTTTCTTAATTTGGATGCTCTCTCTCTCTGCCTTTGGTTAGTTTGGATAAGGATTTGTCTATCTTGTTGATTTTCTCAAAGAACCAATTCTTTGTTTCATTGATTCTTTGTATTGTACAATGGAAAAAGAAAGCATCTTCAACAAATGATGCTGGCATAACTGGATGTCAAAATGTAGAAGACTGCAAATAGATCCATGTCTATCACCATACATAAAACTCAAGTCCAAGTGGATCAAAAACCTCAATATAAATCCAGTTACACTGAACCTGATAGAAGAGAAAGTAGGGAGTACCCTTGAATGCATTGGCACCAGAGAGTACTTCCTAAATATAATACCAGTAGCACAGACACTAAGAACAACAATTAGTAAATGGGACCTCCTGAAACTAAGAAGCTTCTGTAAGGCAAAGAACATAATAAATAAGACAAAACGACAGCTTACAGAATGGGAAAATATCTTTAACAACCCCACATCTGACAGAGGGATGATCTCCAAATTATATAAATAATTCAACAAACTAGATATCAAAATACCTAACAGTCCAACTAAAAAAATGGGCTACAGAGCTAAGTAGAGAATTCTTAACAGAAGAATCTCAAATGGCCAAAAGACATTTAAGGACTTTCTCAACATCCTTAGTTATCAGGGAAATACAAATCAAAATGACTCTGAGATATCATCTTATACCTGTCAGAATGGCTAAGATCAAAAACACTGAAGACAGCTTATATTGGAGAGGATGTGGAACAAGGGGAGCACTCCTACACTGTTTGTGGGAGTGCATACTTGTACAGTCACTTTGGACATCAGTATGGCAATTTCTCAGAAAACTGGGAATCAATTTTCCTAAAGACCCAGCTTTACCACTCTTGGGCATATACTCATGGAATGCTCAATCATACCACAAGGACACATGCTCAACTATGTTCATAGCATCATTTTTCATAATAGCCAGAACCTGGAAACAACCCAGATGCCCCTCAACTGAAAAATGGATTAAGAAAATGTGGTACATATACACAGTGGAGCACTACTCAGCAGTAAAAATCAATGATATCATAAAATTTGCAGGCAAATGGATAGAACTAGAAAATATCATTCTGAGTGAGGTAACCCAGACTCAGAAAGACAAACATGGTATGTACTCACTCATAAGTCGATACTAGCTGTAAAGCAAAGGATAATAAAAAGGTCCCTAAGAGGGATACATGGATTGCCCTGGGAAGGAGAAATAGATGATATCTCCATGTGTAAACTGAGGGTGAGTTGGGGGGCAATAGAGGGTAGGAGATGGAGGATGAGAACTTAAGGGAATGAGATGGTCAAGCTGGAACAGGGATGAAGTGGGAGAACAATGAAGGAGATACCTTGATAGAGGAAGACATCATGGGAATAGAAAGAAACCTGGTGCTAAGGAAGTTTCCCTGAATCCACAAGGGTGAACCCAACTTAAACTACTAGCAGTAGTGAAGAGGGTGCCTGAGCTGGCTTATCCCAGCAATCAGATTGGTGGATACTATAACTGTCATCATAGAGCCCTCATCCAGTAACTGAGGAAGAAGATGCAGACACCCACAGCCAAGCACCAGGCTGATCTCCACAAGTTCAGTCAAAGAGAGAGAAGATTCTATGAGCAAGGGGCATCAAGATCATGATGGGGAAACCTACAGAGACAACCAAACCAAGGTAGTGGGAACTCATGAACTTTAGACCAACAGCTGTGGAGCCTCGATGGGACTGGACTAGGCCCTCTGCATAAGCAAGACAGTTGTGTAGCTTGATTTGCTCAATGGGCCCCGTGGAAGTAGGATCAGGATCCATCCGTGGTGCATGAGTTGGCATTTTGGAGCCCACTACCTATGGTGGGACACCTTGCACAGTCTTGATGCAGGAGGAGGGGCTTTAGACCTGCCTCAACTGAATGTACCAGGCTCTGCTGACTCCCCATGGGAGGCCTTACCTTTTCAGAGGAGGGAATGGGGAGTGGGTTGTGGGGGAGCAGAGGGAGAGAAGAGAGGAGGATCTGCGGTTGGTTTGTAAGATGAATAAAACATTTCTTAATAGAGAAAAAGAAAGTGAAGTTTGTACTAACAGAAGATATACAATTTGATTTAGGTCATTTTTATCTATTTGTATGGATATTTCTCTAGTTTTAGTTACACTAATACTTTATGTCAAATTACATGCTATTTGAGGTTTCTTTGCATATAAATTTAAGATTATTTAGCCAAATTCTATCAGGTTTGCTCCATATGTATTTTAATGATTTGAATGTCATTACAGTAATCACCAAATGTATGGTTTACCTTGAGTTCCAGTCATGTCTAGCTATGTTTGTAATGAAAAATACGATCCCCACATTGATATTTTATAATGTAGCATCTTAGCCACAGATATAGGCTGTTAAAGCTGTAATAATTGAGGACTGTCCTGTGCCTCTATGTTTATCTATTTTTCATCTGTCTGTGTGTTTGTATGTGTGGGTACTCACACACTTTTGTGCACATATGTGGGGAATCTAGATATTGACATCTGGTATCTTCTTAAATCCCCATCTACCTTACCTTTTGAGACAGGTCCCTGCTGTGCCCATAACACACTAATTTGACAAACTGGCTAGCCAGTGAACCCCAGAATTTTCTGTCTCCATCTCCTTGATACTGGGATTACAGGTATGTACCGCTATGCCTGGTGTTTACATGGGCATGTATTGGGATCTGATCTCAGGTCCTCATGCTTGTTCAGTGAACACTTTACCAACTGAGCCATCTCTCCAGTATCTCTCTTTATTTTTGTTTTGTTTATATGATCTGAGTATTTTACATCTGTTTATTATAGTTAATTTATTGTTGCTTTCATATTATCTCATTTTTATATTTGTCTTTAAGACAAATTTATAGAAGTCATCATTGAAGCTTAATCTAGTTTGCATGTATCAGTCCTCAATGAGAGTCTTTTCATATCATATCATTCTTCTCACTTACTACTATTGAATTGTATTTGTCCTTTGGATGAACTACACTTTCATTTAGGATTTTAAGGAACGATACAGAAATGACTTATCTCAACAGACTTTATAATCATTATAGTATGTTAAATTTTAGCAGAATATGTCCTAAACCAAAAGGACATATATCTAGCTTAAATAAGATTTTTTTCTTCTACAAGTTATAGAAGAAATACAGAGGATGAAGCATAAAGAGATAAACTATCATATTATTAAAGATTGTCTTCAACCATGCTCTGTGGGTATCATCTGATTTAGTTTTAAGATGTCCAAGATTAGGGATATAGTATTCCTTCTACTGGAGGTCAGAAGTTGCAACTCAAACGGTGAATGAATCTATCCAAAGTCTCAGACCTGAGAAATGAAGCTGGCCCCTGTCTAGCCCCACCCAGAAGAACAGGTGGCATATTAAGGCAAGAATAGAGTGCTACAGGTGTAGCATCTTTCACCATCAATTTTTCCACGTTGGAGGCTGAGGAAGGAAGATCATCAGCTTAGGTCCAGGTTGGGCTATACAGTAAGAATCTGTCTCAAAAGAAAAATACAAGTCGTTACAGAGCAAAAGAATTAACAAATTCTCCATAAGACCTGAGAGCTGAGAGACAGGGAAGCAGCAGATATCAGGTGATATTTGAGAAGAGTGAATAATTTATAGAAGTTTTCCCAGTGAGCAAGGAAGGAGAAAATATTCCAGGCTAAGAAGACAATAGGAACAAATGGTGTATAAGCTTTTATTCTTTATGGGAATAAGTCAGTTTTTCTTTACCTGATATCCAAAATAGCTCATTAATGATTATTGACTTTCCTTATGTAATAGTCCTCTTTGCTGCATTTAGTGCACATGTCATTTGCCTCCGTCATATTTTCCTACCCTTTCTCCTGAATGACAGAATTAGTTGCAGCAGCAGCAGAATAGATTATATTTACTCACCTCCCCTGAATGTTTGTGGTCACAAACATATTACTGGGCAACTTCTGGGAAAGCTCTGTTGGAGATGGACTGAGAAATGACATTTCCTTTTGCTTCCTGACTGGGTGTTTTGATTCTTTCTCAAAATCATGTATGTTTTAAACCATGCGGCAGGCTTGGCATTGGAAGTTACATGTTAGTAGCCATAAAACTGCAGGGCAGCAAGAGTCTGCGTTCCCTGGTGACAATGATAGGTCAACATACAAATCCCAAATTATTGGTAAAATTATTAAGGCCACTCCACGTAGTTAAAAGGGAGGTTTATTTTGTGGAGTAACTTACAAGTGAAGGGATAGGTAACAGGGTCTGGGAAAGGTGTAGTACAGTCCAGCAGTGTTCTCTGGAGAACTCTGCTCGGTCTACTTCCAGCATCCAGGGTCCAAGAACCAAGAGAGCTGGTGCATCCGCATCTCAGGTATTCAGGGTCCTCTCTTGGCCCTGCCTTGTAGGAGTGACAGTTACTGAAGCCTCAGTGGGGGTTGGAATTTCCAGATCAAAGCTGGAATGGCTACCCACTACACCAAATATCTATTTTAATGCATATTTTTATGTGAACAATAAATTAATCTTTTACTTTAATTCTTGTTGATCACCCTCTCAGCCACATTCAACTTCTAGTTAATACTTCCCACATTTGACAATTATTCTGAGCATCGTAAGGCGGGTCACTGAGGTACTTGCAAATTCTTACATTGAGGAAATACTATTTGGAAAATGCAAAGGAATACTGACAGAATTCCCATCTTGAACTCGATTTCCAAGGTGGACTCAAAGGCGTTCTTATAGCAACTGTGTGATCTGGAATGAAGCCAGGAGGCTTTCAGGAAGAGAAAGTGGTTGTGTTGCTGCTGATACTGCTACAGTTTAGGTGAAACTGAAGGGCTGGAGTGATGACCTTTCAGGAAGAACAAATGTTATTAAATAATGGATTTTTGTCCCACCTCCTGCTACAGTCAAGAGCAAAGGGATGAAAAGGGAATCCCATTCTTCTATTAATAACTCCTTAGTCAGCCTCATGCTGACAAAGCAGAAAGCCACTGTAAAATTAGCAATTGTGCCTGAAAATTAGTCCCTGTCAAAGCCATTAAAAGTGAAAAGGAATTAAAGAGAATTCTATTAATGGAGTCAAGGATGGAAAACCAGGAGTGTTAGAGTATAAATGCCCAGAAAACTGATGCTTATTTTAAGAAAGGTATTACCCTGGCATTAAAAAACTGGTTACAGCTGTGCGTGAGGAAAATGGTAATTTACAGCCCTTGGGTCAGTGCTTTTCTTAATGGCTCCATGGAACAAATCTATCAGAGCTTGGAAGAACACATGATGTAGCTGATGTTAATGAATTCTGCCCCTCCAACCCTCATTTGAGGAATCCCTGTTCCACCTTAGAAAGGCAAAGCAGGCAGTGGAAGGACTTGGAATGTTATAACACTAGTGAGGTTTGAACCTGTCTCTGTCCCTCCACTGGCCATGGGAAAACCGCTTCACCATTTGAGACCTCTATATTGTCAGATACTCACCACATGCAACATTATGAGAAATGATAATTCAGTATCCAATATTGTGGAATAATCAGAAAAAGAAGCAGACTTTTTCAACAATAAAGATAGTAACCATTCCTAACCTGAGCATCCACATCACAGGAAAAAGATGACTTTTCTGTAGGCATCTTGTGTAGCCTTGTTGGCTTTCACAGTCATAGAAATTTAACACCTTTTTATTCAAAGAAGTGAGGTTTGGGGGCAGTGTTGGGGGATTCACTGAGTTTCAGTCACTCCATCTTAGTCCAAGCAGGCATTTGTGTCTAAAATACTCATTTCCCCACTGGTTAAAAGGGGCCAAGACAGAAACAAAGTAACTAATGCACATCAAGGAAAAGTACTACTTGAAGGGAGTAGATTATTGCTTTAAGACCAAACAGTATTTTAGAAGACCTTTTGCTAATCAGTGGCTGCTGCTGTTGGTGAGTGGTGGGTAGTTGTTATAAAACTCAGGTTATACTGTCAACACTATCCAGAGTTCTCTCCAAATGTAGTAATAGAGCCCTGGAATCATCCCCCTTTCAAGCTGTTGGGATCTCAACATCATGGGATGTGGTTTAGGTGGGACCCTTGGGAATGATTTAAGTTGCTCAATAACACCACCACAGAATATTCTTTCCAATGTTTGTTTTAGCCCCAGCCACAAAGATTATTCTTCCCAGAACAATTTATTCTGGTTCATCATGTGAGGCTATCTTTTATACAGAGAAGCCTTAGTTACTTCCTAGGGATCCACAGGAGTGCAGCAAATCCATGGACAAAAACAATGGAAATATCTTTCTGGATACTGGAAGATGCAGTCAGGTGCCTGCAGGACCAGGGTGCTGTAAGGGAGAAATCTCCTTTGTATCTCTGTGTTTCTGTTGCTTGATGCCATCTGTGACATTCCTTGGATGGAGAGGTATTACTCTAAGCTCTTCCCACTTCATCACATGACCTCCTTTTCTAGGTATTCTTCATCTCATTGGGCACCAATCAGTGCAGTAAGAGCTCCAATTACATCTGCAGTGACCTAATTTCCCAATAAATTCACACTTTGTGGTTAGGAATTCAGTATGTTTGGGGGTTAGCACAATTAAATTTAGAATATAAACATGGTTAAGAATTTGTTCCCAATATTAGCAACATGGCTTCTTATAGACATTTTCTTTAGGAATAGCAAAACTTGGCTTTTAACTGAGCCAAACCTACTGGCCAAACAACCTTAACCAAGTTATTTAAGTCATAGTTTCATCTTCTTAAAAATGAAAATAAATTCTATAAAAAAATTAATAAGACTATGGTAGAGCATTAGCATTAAGAAGATTAGCATAGGCCAGGCACAATATAGATACTGCTTTCTTCTCCTTGTACCAAGACTTAATGGTTCAATCAGTAAGGGGCTGGTATATAAGGCTTGCCTCTTCCTAAATAAACTGAGCTTGTTGTTTCAACATCCTCCCGGAGTCTGTGTTGTTGACTCTATGTATACTTGCCCCCCACAAAGGGAACAGCATAGGACCCTGCCATTCAATTTCATTCAATTTGATGCCCTCTTCTGACTTCCACAGGTACCAGGCATACATGTGGTACACATACTTACATGCAAGCAAAACACTCATACATACAAAATAAAATAAATGAATCTTAAAGATATGTTTTAAAACTCAAACTACACACACACACACACACACACACACACATACATACACACACACACACACTACACACATATAAGCATACACACTATACGTGTGGGAGAATACACATTGTACATGCATAGAGCAAACTTTCATCACTTACAGCAGATACTCAATTTTTTTTCCTGAATTTTAACTAAAGAAATTATTTAGTACAATGCCAAAAGACCTTTAGGAGTAGACTGCTTCCTAGTTTAGAACTGACCACTGATCTAGTGAATGGGAAAAGGCCCAGGACTTACAATATATGATATACTCTGTGCTAGATGAGTTATCTATCATTTCACTGTATCCTAAAGCAACATGAAGAAACAGTAACATGAGATTTAGAGTAAAGGAATATTATCAGCTATTAATCCCTGGAGTGTTTTTCTTTTTGCCTCCACTAGAGCTGTATGTGCCCTGGGTCAGGAATTCAACTATCAGAGTATCAGTAACATGGGCAGCAAGGTGAATGAGGAAGCACAGCAAATCAGGCTTCCCTTGGCAAACTACTGCCTGTGATTTAATGGTGGTTTATCAAAGGCACCTCTAAGACTATTCCTTCTCAGTAGGACTGCCTTTCTTCCAAAGTGTATGAAAATAGTTCAGGCAAAGGCTATAGTACATCAAAGACTGCTTACTGCATCCTGCATGGGCTCAGGGTGACCCAGTAGTATCCTTTTCCATGACTCATTGAAATCAGAAGAGGAGAAGGAATCAGGCTCTAAGTATGGGAATCCATTCCAATATTTCATCCTCTTGGTTGTATGTTCTAGAGGAATGAGGCTCTACATTAGCTGGGAGTGATTTTTCACTTTTCAGACCCCCCTTAGAGAGCAGTCTCTCCATGGCCCTTCTGTTCCACCTGAGGACTCAGCACAAGTGCCAGGTAGATGAGCTCTCCAGATAGTTGGTTTGCCTTTTTAGAGAAATCCTAGAAGTTTTTCAGTTTGGAAGGGTAGAGAAACCATTGGATTTATCACTGTTTCTGTGCTCTTTCCTTCTTTCTATTGTCTGTGTGACTTAACATAGTCTCTTGGATACCGATATGAATCATACAAGCTTTCCAAAATAATATATTTCCTCTTATTCTTCAGGGTAGCCTATATTCAAGGCATTTTATGGGTATTTTACTCTGAATTTGATGAATACACTATACTTGATCCACTTGTCATAAAATTGAAGGCTATTCTAAGTTAAAAAAAAAACAAAAAAACAAAAAATAAAAGAAAACCCTCTAACTGGTATTGCTGTCAGTGAGGGCCCCTAACAGCAGAAACCTCATACAGCAGTAGATCTCAATGAAGAGGTTATCATCTCTAAAAGGATGTTTAATGGTATTTGAAATGGTTTTAATTGGTTGTCATAACTGGTGTGTGTGTGTGTGTGTGTGTGTGTGTGTGTGTGTGTGTGTGTGTGTATTATGTTTGTGAGAGAGAGAGAGAGAGAGAGAGAGAGAGAGAGAGAGAGAGAGAATCTCAGCATCAATATTTACAAAGGAGAAGAAATGATTGCTTCTAAACACTCCCACAAAAAGGATTACTTTGTCCAAATATCAGTTCCAGTAGAGCTGAGAAACTTCATTCAGAGGAGTACTTTTTCCTTTAATCTTCAGCTTTCAGCATGGGAACCGTTTAACACAGACGTGGATCCAGTAGACTCTCTAGTAACTTGTGGGCCAGCTGGCTTGACTACCTCAGAATTAAAGGGACATTGTCTCAAATAATATAGAAAGATGAGGACCTGACTTCCACACATGTGTCATAGCATGCACATGCTTGTAATCCTCCACATGAACACACAGACACACACACAAACACAAACACAAAGAACTAAAGCCAATTGACAGAGGATATAACTCTTTATTAGCAATTAAACAAGTAACAAGAGCAATGTAACTCATTGTGAGCAATGGCAATGCTGTTTTTATAGTGCTATTCTCTTGTATTCTCTCATTGTATATGAAGAACATGTCCTAATTTTAACACAGCCATACAAAGGAGGGCGAAGTGGTCTCATTTATGAACTTTGGCACACCCCCAGCTCACTCAGGATCTCTAGTTAAGATTTCCACTTCTCAAGGATTCTACCAACTTTTTATAGTACCACCTTGAGATTCAAACCCTTAATCACAACAGAAGATTTCAAGGCCATAGATACCATCTCAGTGTTCTCAATGCAAGGCTGTACTTTTCTGAGCTTAGTCTAATGCTGTGGAACTTGGACATTTATTCCTCATTCTTGACTGTCTAATATTATATTATCTGAGAAACTTTAAAATAACAAGGATAGCTACATTTTCAGTAAGACAGTAAACATTTTACTCATTGAAGGGTGTTTGAGTTTCAAAAGCAAAATGCATGTTGATGCTTAAAACACAGGCTCAGTTTAAATCTTAGCTCTGGCACCCACTACCTCATATTATGGCCTCTTGATGGGTGGATAAATGTTTCATGCCTCCCAAAATCCATAGAATTATTATGACCAATTATTAAAAGCACCAATGGAATATGGCTCATAACAAGCTATATGGTTTAAATAAAGAAGGAACTCTTAACAATACCATCCCAGATTTGCCAGAAGTGGGGTGGATGATAGGATTCAGGATTTCATTTTGTTTACTTCTCCCACTACCTCTGTAACTGAACACATGTCCATCTTGATTTCCTTTCTCAGCTCTGAGAGTTTTACATCCTTTGATTGTAAGAATTAATGGATTTGTGAGCCTTGATGAAAACCTAGTTACCTTGTAGGTCCTGCAGAACTGAAAATGAGCTCACTGATCATGATCTCCATAGCTGTGGAAATTGTTAGAAAGGAAAATGGGATTGGGCACTTGGGGACAGTGAGGCACAGGGGGTGGGGTGGGTAGAGAATTGGTCACAGGTCAAAGAATATGGACCTGATTTGAGTATAGTACATACATTGATCATTTTGTGGCAGCTTCCAACTTTATCCTCAATATTAGAAATGAAATAGTAAATTTAAAGGCTCTCTTGACTGCTACCACATCTGCCTTTGATTTGTTTGTGTCTGCTCAGCACAATCTTCTGTATTCATTCTGCTCTACCCTGCTGCATGGCCATCTTCCTTCTTCAATAGTTCTGTGGCCCTAGATTTTAAGATGTCTTCCAACTTACCCACCAGCTCGTTAACCATGTCTGCTCACCAGACAGAAATCCTAGAATAATGCAGGACATTTGTCTGAAGGTTCAGGGTCCTCTGTGCATATATTACATTCAGAGAGACCATAATGAAGCTTGTGGGACTAACCAATGGTTACAGAAAAACTAACTGATACAGAAAACCCAAATGCAACAAGCAAACCCTCCACAGAAATTGGAGCTTCCTGGGAGCAGATAAAACCAGGAAACAAATCCATGATACACAGACACATCCATTCTTGGTACATAGAGTCAACAGAGCAGGATAGAGAGAGGATTCATGTAGAAGCAAGTAAACACCCAAGTCCCCCCACGGTCTACAGGAAAGAAGGTGCTTCCAGGACAGGAGTCATGGCCATCCTCCTGAGTCAGAAAAAGGCAAGGGTTGAGGCATGTGGAATGTGTTTATTTTGTCATGGGCTTTGTGTTGTACTCCGTATTTGTTAAATGCTTCCTCTTCCATTCCTTTCAACAGCCTAATAAAGTATTCTTTTCTTCAGTTTTGTCAATGAGGACAACTAAGGCCAAAACAGTTTAACTAAATCATCTTACAATCTTCAGTAGACCTTGATACTGATCAATTTTGTCTGGTTCCAAAAAGTATATTTTTGTACCAAACTTTGTTTTTATTTAAAGCTCTTTTAAGTGATGTTCACTTTGAGATTTTTATTAATACTAATCTGCTAAGGCCTTGCACTTTTATCTCACATTATTTGTTAAGTATTTTTCTTAAACACTATTTACATGGATGTATTTTAAATGAAGATGTATAATACATTTATAATGAAAAAGAAATGCTACTTGCCACAAATAGATAGAAATGACAATAAATAAATGAAAGAAGGCTGTTATAATTCTTATTATAGAGCATGGGAGGCTCTGTGCCTAAGGCACTGTTTCTCTGTTAAAAATAAAGTTAACACGTGTTTGAGAGCTGCCAATGACGCAGAATACCATTCCCTGTAGTGTAACTGAAAGGATTCAAAGACAAGCAGAATGACTTCTTGTGGAACATATCACAGCTTTAGCCCTTTCTAAGGATCTCCCGTTTTATATCAACCTGTGAGGAGGCCTTGCTCATGGAAGTGGTGGCAACGCAAACTCTGCAATTCAGTAAATGTTTATATTGTATCCTATCTCCTCAGTTTGACTAGAAGGACGCATAAAATCAGTCAATTTGGATTGTTCTAGAAGTCTCCTGACCTAGCTTTCCTACTGCAAGATTTCTATGTGATATGTTGTAACTGGAGGTTATGACTGTTTTCTACTGGGAAACATGAAATTATTTCTTATAGTAGATAATTAATTGTCCATTCCTAAGCCTATAATTTAATGCCTTGAAAAATGTTAATATGCCCCACAGCCAACTTTACATTTAAGTCAAAGTAAATCAAATCTAATCACTCAGCTTTTCTCTTGTGTATTTTCAGACTGCCCTGCCCTCCGCTATTGATAATCTGTTTTCTCTGTTTAAAGAACCTGTCCTTGTTCCCACAGAATGCCTACATATGTAATGATGGTGAATACAGAGATGCCAGCCTGGGAAGATGAGGGTAAGAGAAACATGCTGAATAAAGTGTTGACAGGGATATCTAGTCTAATGATACTGTGGTCCATTATTATCTACAAAGTTAAGGCTTGAAAACTTCACAATGAAGTTAGCAAAAATCTTTCACAATGTTTAAGTAAGCTTATGATTTCGTGCTTGGCTGCATTTATACCTAGCTTGGCTATCTGCAGCCTGTGGGTTGGGGGTTGGACACACTGGGAGATGCCTACTGTGATTAGCAAATGGGAAGCTCCAAGAAAACTTAGTTGGGAGTGTTCAAGTGTAGCACTGGGAATATGTGTGGACTATGAAGTTAATGGGAACTAATGAATTATTGACTGAGATGAAACCTGCAGTGTTAGAATAAGGCAATACTTGGCATTTCTGAGCTTGTTTTAAATTATGAGGTGAAAGTTAGAGAAGGAAATGCATTAAGATTTAGAAAAGAAGGGAGAGAAAAGGATTAAGAAAAGTGAGTGGAAGATGCTTATGGTGAATTGATGAATTTCCATACATAGAATGGAATGGCTAGGCTGATTTTGTGTCACACATTTAGCAAGGAGTAGCTAGTGGAGAAGTTGAGATCTCCCTAACTGTTGCCATTTAATTGTGATATGAAGAAAGTCAGACTGCTAATTCGATGTGGAGTCACAAAAGACTAAAGAAAGCACAGCCCTCTACATCTATACTAAAATCTGTGTCATGGAGAAGATGCATGTCTCTTTCCCAGTTTAGTCACAGATTAATTTCCACATGGAACAGAAAAATTCCATTTTCAAAGTCTTGAATATCAGCATCCCGGACCTCTCTTTCTTTCTCTGTCTCTTCCCCTAGCCCCTCACTGTATAGCCTGGTTTGGCTTGAGGTTACAGTCTTCATAACTCAGCCCCCCTAAGTCCTGAGACAGAAGGTCCTTCTCTTAAATATGCATTGTCTACACTACTGCCACGTGCTGCTAAACATGTCCTTCAGACTTCCTCAGTCCTCAAATCCCTCCCCAAATGAGGATATAATGATGGATGCTTATTCTTAAACCAAAATACTAAATACTTGAACCATTTTTATTATGACATATTTTTAGAACAGTTAATTTTTAAACGGATTTTTATTAGATATAACAACTTCTATGTAATCACAATGCTCACATAAGTAAAAGAGAAATATCATCCCTGATGTGCTTTGATCAGAGAAAGTTATTGCAGAGTTCATTTCAGGAACAGGGTTTTATTAAGGCTAGTCAAGTCCCTGATTGAGAGTCACTGAACACCAACTGTACATGGGCAATTTCCTAAGACATGTAAATATACAATCTCACCTAATCTTTATAATAATCCCACAGAGCAGAAACTATTAATATTACACTTCACAGATAAACCATTAGAAGCTGGGAGGGCTGGTTAATTTTCACTGAACCAGCAAGTAATTGAGCTTGGATTTGAACTCAGGCTTGCTTGGGAGGTCAAGCTTCCATGTTCTCAGTTATAACCTCAGTTGTGCTCTTGTTTGTTTTCTGCGGATCCAGTGTTCTCTAGGTAGCATTTGAACCAGGTTTTAAGCATCCAGTGTGATACATAAGATACTCTTGTCAAATAGGAATTGGATCATCATAGAATAGATGTTAACATATTGAAAGCCTCAGTTTAATAGATGACATAATTGATGATCAGATTAACAACAGGTATTTTATAGAGCCTGGTATGAAACAGGCACAGCACTGTCAACAGTAAAACAACAGTGAAGCACAGAATCTTTTGAAACTACAGACTTACAACTCTGAACTTCTAGGTCAAATTACCCAACACAATTCCTGCAGCTTCCTCATCAAGCAAAATATCCAGTCACAATACTGTTCAGGAAAGCAAGCATATCCTCTTTCATAGGCTCTGCAGAGAAAGACAAGTTACCTTGAGAGAATTGTCACAGAGTCTAAGTCAAGGAATTGGCAGCCTCTTACCCTCCATACAAACCATGATATTCTAAAATTAATGGAACCACTGAGATGTGACCTTATTCCCGATATATACTTATGATATGAAAGGAGCAATGACTGTACTTCATACCAAGAGGTCCATGTATTGATCGGGTCCTCACCATGCTATTAGGTGACTCTTCCACTGAGAATGTCCTCTGCCGTCTTTCATATGATTCATCTGTTAGCAGATGTCTGGTGCTATCCTCACAATGAGCTTATCTTTTGCACTGCTATTGGCAGATGACAAAATCCAACAGTTCTCATAGAGTGCTTCTTGATGTGATTAAGGCGGTCACTTGATGTGATATCTTTAGGGTAAACTTGACATTGCCCCTCAAGGATTATAGAGAACAATTCATTTATTCTGTTGTACTGTCAAACAAGGACCCAACTATTAAAAGTACAGGGTTTGTGTAATCTACAAAGTATGCAGGAAACAAATTGAAGATTCTTTCTCCCCTCTGCCCCCAAACTAAAAGCCTCAGCCCTTCCTCGGGATTCCAAGGAGTTCTTTATCCTTTCAAAATCAGATAGGGGATACCTGTTTCTGTCCAATTTCGGTTAAACAGAAACAAAATATCAGGAAAGACTTACAGAGCTTCTTATTAAATGGCAGTGAACTTTCCGGGGGCCAAACTGCTTCATTAATGCTTTCACAGTTCAGCTATGTTCAAGCAAAGGTAAAGTCTAAATCCTCAATACAAGTATTAAAATGATCATTTCAAAAGCCATAGCTACACACCTGGGCAAAAACAATAGCTTTGTCATTGCTGTGAATAATGCAGTACTATGTCACAAATCCCTCAGTAGCCTGCTCACTATTAAAATAATATGTGAGGAATCTGCAGACCAGATCAACCACTTTACTTCCAGATCATTCCAGAAAATCTCTGAAAGGAATAAAAATACTAGAAATTCCATCTTACTCAAGTGGTACACAGGATGTCCACAAGGGACTAGGATTCTCTTTAACCTGATTGTGTGATGTAGAGCTGAGAAATGCTTCCCAACACAAGGAACCGTGCTGGAGGCTGCAGTCAGTACTGTTATCCTCTCAGCCTTGGTGCTGAGGCAACAGATTGCAAGTGCTCCTATCAATTAGTTATTCAGAACAGAGAAGGGCTAGCTAAATGTGTGGGGGTGAGGAAGTGGCAGGATTTTATGCCTTATTAATTGAACATTGCTATTTAAACTCTTGAAGACGCCAGATGGCTTTGGCATGCAATCAGGCCATAAAAGAAATGGACTCAAGAAGCAAAAAGAAATACCCAGAGCTAGGTAATTTCCTGTTCCTCCTTAGAATCATACCATGTATCTGGTACTGAGATTTCAAACCTCAATGAATGTTCAGGTAGCCTTTTAATACTGCTGCCAGTGATGCCCTGCAGTGGAAACTCCTCTCATTTAAGGTCTGGGCTTCAGGATATGATAACAGGAATAAACACCCATTGATGGGGGAATATCTTTCTATATGCTGCGAATATATGTTACTCTGATTGGTTGATAAATAAAACCATTTGGCCTCTGCCAAGGCAGCTTAGAGGCAGGCAGGAAATTCAAAGAGAGAGACAGGAATAAGGCGGGAAGAGACACTAGCGAGCCGCCCAAGGAGCAACATGTAATGGGATGCAGGTAAAGCCATGGAACATGTGGCAATACATAAATTAATAGTTATGGGCTAATTTAAAATATAAGAACTAGCTAGCAAAATGCTTGAGCCATGGCCATGCACTTATAATTACTATAAGCCTCTGTGTGTTTGCTTGGGGGACCAGAGAGGGAGAGATTTGTCCTGACCACTGGCAGCCCAGGATACAGGAAATCTTCTGACTACAACCCATCTTTATTTTAAATCAGTCAATGGCTATGCCTCTGCCTAAAGCATTTGCTCAACAAATAAAACTTCACTAATTCCCTTTATGGCCTATCAGGGAGGTTTTGTCATCATGTCTTCCTTTTGAAAATGCCTTTTTTAGCATTGCTCCTGAAAAGGAGAGCTCTAAACCTACTTAATGCTGAGACCCTTTAATACAGTTTCTCATGTTGTGGTGACCCCCAACCATAAAATTATTTCATTGCTACTTCAATAATTTTGCTACTGCAATCAATTGTAGTGTAAATATCTGGTATGCAAGGTATCTGTTATGTGACCTTGTCGGGGTCAGAACCCACATGCTGAGAACCTCTGCTCTAAATCAAGTGAAGGAAGGGTTATGTTTCTGGGAAAGAAGTTGATGGGAGATGTAGGTGGACTTTTCTGTCCCACCTGCCAGTTCCAAAATAACATTTCTTGTGGAAAAAAAAAAAAGCATAACATTTCCCCAGTGCAACATTTTGTCTGACTTCCATTTTGAAGTTAAGACATTTTAAGAGATATAGGTTGGTTTAATTTGGTATTTTCTATAATCCAATGTCTCTCAGCAGCTAATGTTTTTTGCACATTAGCATTTAAAAAATTCAGAGTTAACAAGAAGACACCATTTAGGGTCCAGACTCCATGTGTGTTTTCTATCCTTATATGGCTTATTCTTTTATTAATTTACTCTCTCTTTAAAGACTTTATTATTTTTAAACTATTGTTTTCTATGACTGTGTATATTCTTTTTTTCTTTAAGCTTATGCACATTGTTAAACACACTGTAACATGTTTAGAGGTTTTTTTGTTTGTTTGTTTGTTTTTTCTCCATCTGAATCTGTTGTACTATATATCTGCAACCTTTTCTGTCTTCATGAGCAAAATTTTAAACCCACCATACAGCTTAGCTCATGGCTCATGGGTAGCTAAAGCATGCAGGTCTCTGTACCCTGGCCAACATGAGAGACACAAAATTAGGAAGCCATATTTGGCTAATTTTTTGTGTATTTAAAAAGAACCATTTTTAAGCTTTCTCGGGTCTGATGTGGATATACCTGGCCAGACACTGGCTACCATTTGTAGGCAAATTTTTCTGTCATACCTGCCAGTTCCCAAATAACTACACAGAGACTCCTAATTAATTATGAAAGCTTGGCTGATAGCTTAGGCCTTTTTTCAAACTAGTTCTTACAACTTATACTAACCCATATCTTTTAGTCTACATTCTTTTGCTTGGCTCAATTACCTTTACTTTCTAAAGCCCATGCTGCTTGCTCTTTGTCCCTGATGTCTCCTCATGACTCCACCCTTCTTCCCAGCATTCTCTTTGCCCTGAAAATCTTGCTAAGCTATTGACCATTTAGTTTTTATTAAACCAAATCCGAGTGACATTTCTTCACAGTGTACCAAAAGATTATTCCACATCAGGGAGAGATGAGTATAGAGGTCTTTTCTAGTTTTACTTCCTTGAGAATCAAATAGACTTCTGAGACCAGTCTGCTTCATCCCACGGAATGAACAGAGGCAAAAATGATGACACCTGTCACAAGTATCATCAAGACCCATGCTCCTCACCTCCTTTCCTCCAGCAGATTGTACTATCATCCTCAGTCACATGTGTGAGGCCAGGATAACTCTACTTGAAAGACTGACGACATGCTGCCTAAGGACTACTGAGAAGAGCTGGGCATAGAAATCAGGGACTCTAAGTTCAGTCCAGATGATCCACAGAGGAGATTGCTCAAGATGATGAAGGAGGGAAGGGAGGTCCAGGATGTACATGTGCCTGTTCACACCAGATGTGATCCTAAGTGTTCCACAGGTAGTGTTACACTTACACACTACACAAGCAAGCTGAAAGAGTTGTCACTGTCCCCATTTTATCGGCAAGGAAACTGAGGTTGAAAGATCTTCAATGGCAAGGTGTGGGGTGTGGATGCTAAAACTTAATCTCAAAGTCCCTGAAGTTTCTACTAATACTGCTTTTGTTCCACTTCCTGTGACTGACAGCACACTCCATCCCTAGTGTTCTCTCCTGCTTCTGTTTCAGTGACACACAGTGGTGTCAGCCAGGTGTCTCAGCCCTCACTCACCTTGGGCTCATTGTCTTAGGCACTGGTGACTAATATTCTTTTTCTCCCAAATCAACCCCACTCTGGCTCCACCATCCTACTGTTTTCCCTGAAGGTTTGTTGACACTCTGTGAGGCTACATGGGTAGCTCCAGCAATAAGAGATAAACACTAAATTCTTTTACTAATTTAAGGTATAATCCAGCACTAACAAATGTGTGCTTTCGGTCCATACACATTAGTATCCATTGGATCACCTTGAGTGTTTCTTGTGACCATCAACTTCAGCATTCTCTCAGTAAAATGAGGGTGAGGAGGTGTCCCTCCCTGGTTCATTGTTAGGAGTATGTGAGACAACAGATGGAAGTACTGAGCAGAGTGTCAAGTTCTCAGTGTTTACTGTAAGTGGAAGCTCTCACTTAGGGTGGGTATTTGGAATTAAAAGGTTACCATATTTATTTTAGAGTTGATAAATGAAGTTTTGATCCATTGGAGGAAATGATGCAGTACTATGATGACAGCCACTCACCTTCCCCTGAGATGCTAAGGTCCTTTCTACAAAAATATTCCTTGCACTGTAATTTTTCATGTCTTCCAAGATTCAGTCAATACAATAGATTTAATGATTAATTTATCGTGTTCCTCAGTAAAAGCCCAGCATTGACTTCTTAAAATGGGATCCCTGCATTTTAGCCAAAGGAAACTAATTGGCAGCAATCATTTAAAGGGGAAGTACAAAATATTATAAAAACACACATACATGCACACAAACACACACACACACACACACACACACATACTAGCAGTAGCAAAGAAAAACATCCTTGTCCTACTTTAGGAATGCAGCTATGGAGGGATGGGCTTCCATATTCATCCTTTCTGACCGACTGAGCTTGAATTTGAGCTGGGCAGTTGTCCTCTGTGCACTGATGTCCCTCTTGACCTTTACTTCTTGCCCACTGTGAGTGCATCAGTTTTCTGCTTCTGTTAATAGTAGGTGTGGTTCCATCATTTTTTGGGTCTCCGTTTGATTATTTTTGTACTACAGACTCTAATCAATGAGTTCTCTTCATTCACTGCCTTACAGAAGCTTCAAAACTAAATCCACGTTCTACCCAGGTCTCTGCATTGCACTAACTCTGCTTGCTTACACTGTTTCATTTCTGAACCTGCATTTTTTTCCCACCACTATTTCTCTTTGCTTCACTTTTCACAATAGATTATAAAATTGACTTTCTAATGTAATTTGAGACATCTCTTAAAATTGTCTGTTAGAATACCTTTCCTAAAGAAACAGATTTATAAACTAATAATCACACCAAAACTGTTTAAAAGGTACATTTTCCATGCTCCATGTCTCAAACTGACTGGTAAGGGTAATTTGCTGGGGACTTGATTTCCATAGAGTGCAAGATGTCCTCTTCCATAGCCTCCATTCCTGTGCTGGGCTCTTTGTTGGTTGTTCTGTTGCTAGCTCCTTTCTGAGAAGTCTGAGGGGCTGGTGAACTCTCACCTAGAGGTTCTCTGGCAGGTGACTTAGGAAGTCCTGGGGAGGCTGATATGGCCACATGGTGTCAGTCTTGCAGCACTGGTAGAAGGACCCTGATGTCCTCTTTGGCATCAGGATATGGTCCCTGCTTCCTTCACAGATCCCTCAGGTGAACCACGGTGCAATAGCACCCAAGGGAGCACTTCCTTGCCCTAGGGAGAAGATATATGAGAGCTCCATTATATATACACTTCCCAAGCTCCTCTCTCCCTCCCTCACTGCCTCTTCACATTTGTCTCACTCCCCCATTTCCGTTTGTTCAAGGAAGTAGGAGAAATTATACTTTTCGAAGATCCTTTTCTTTCCCTAGAGTGCTCTTGGTGAGATCCAGGAAGGACACTCCCAGAAGCCATTGAGACAGCCAAGGCTGCTCAGTAACCCTGAACTCAAGCTGGGTTTCATTAAGTGCTTTCTCCCTACTCCCGTGCCCTTAGTAGTTGTATAACCCCAATCAATTTTTAAACAGTGTGTGCCTCAATTTCCCAGTCACTTACACAGACTATATGGAATCTATTTTGGAAGAATTCTGTGAGACTTAAATTGGGTTGGATTTATAAGACATAATTTCTAAATGGTCCTCAATATAGGAGTGATCAAATTTGAGAATTTTTTTTATCAAATTATTGATCAAATGTGAGGAATAATTGCTGCTTAATTTGAGTATTTAACAGGACTTTGCATCTTTTTCCATTGTCTGATGAGACAATATAGAATTATGTGTACAGATGAGAGAAGGGGTTTGAGAGAGCAATATATACAGAGCTGGTCTATGAATACAGTGTTCAGATAATGTGCACAGGAATCAAAGTATTTGAAGTGCTCCTGACATATCACGTGACACAGCTGCTGGATTGGTCCTAGTGTCTTATTCCACCTGACAGCTCTACAACTTCATTTGGTGGCAGCTTGCATTTGTGAAATACTCTTGATGGGCAGTACAATATTGAGGAAGGATTAGTCCCTTCCCCAGAAACAATTCACCAATCCTGTGCTCCAGGATCACTTGCACCAGTACCATCATACTCCCAAGAGCAGAGGTAGACTAAGTCAAAGGAACATGGAGTCAAAGGCAGGTTGATAAGCCAACCCCTGGCCTCATCAGCTGTATGAAGAAGAATAGCTATTTACCCATTGGAGTTTCACTTTCATCAATTATAAAGATGGTAGATAATGACACTTTATTTTTAACGTTTCTTCTTGGAGATTAAATAAGAAAGAACAACAGCAGCACTAAAGGCAGAGGAAGTGTAAGTCTCTGTGTTCTTAGATGCCAACAGGGTGCAGGAAGATGTCTAAAACTTGTGGCATGTGTAGGAACTGTAATGTGGGGAAGACAAAGGTTTTGTTTTGAACATGCTGACTTGGAATTTGTTTGGGGGCTGATGGAGGTCCCTGAGCAGTTGCGTAGATGGGCATTGCTTTGGAGGAACTCAACTTGGAGACCAGTAAGTCACTTCCAGTGCTTTACTGCACTCACATAGGTACCTTCTTTCTGGACATGGTTATCTGATTCTCCTCCCTGAACTCAATTTAAGGTGTAAGTGTTAGGCCCTCTAGGCAGAAAACTGTTCTGCTTGGTCCATACACTCTTGTTGGGAATCCTTATTTTATTGCCTAAGTATCAGTGAATGTGGAATCTACCTGAAAGTGACATTATACCCCATACACCATGGTTCCATGACCTACAAATTGAGGGTTCTGAGATTTAGTAGATTCTAGACTAACCTATGACACGGTGTGATAAAATCCTTGTTGGGTGATGTCATTCTGTATGCTGTGAATATGTGTTGTTCTGATCGACTGATATTTAAAGCTGTTTGGCCAATGGTAGGGCAGAATAAGGTTAGGTGGGACATTCCAACTAGAGAAAAAGGAAAGGGAGACAGGAGAGGGGTCGCATTTTAAGAGTGCTGAATGATGTTCCAGAGAACCCAGGTTCAATTCCCAGGCTGTCAGGTGTCTGATCACACCAGAATAAAAAAAAAAAGACAAGGAAAGGACCCATGAGATCTTTTACTTATGTGAAAACCAAGGCACAGAAGACAGAATAATTTTTCCCATACCTGTGAGGCTCAGAGCCACCACATCAGGCTCACTTAATTACTTGCAAAGCAACAGGTTATTTCCCAGAGTGGGCCTGGGTTTGGTTCCCAGCACCCACATAACAGCTCACAACCATATGTAACTCCAGATACCCAAAAGGCAAAATTAGAACATAGCCCTTCACACAGTCAACTGTGGTAGGCTAGAGTGACCTTGACTTACAGAACTCTAATAATTAAAATGAATCACCATGACACAGACTCAACTTGTCAGGAGATAAAAATCCTTGACCTTCAAGTATAATGAACTAATGAAACACAAAGGCAGATGAATTAAAGCTATGCAGTGCATTTCATGTGCTAACCCAGTCTTGGCCAAGAGTTTTTACCATAATTATGGAACATGAGTCCCTTGGGAGTTTCAAAAGGTTCTGCAAACTGTTATATACTCTCCCTTTCTCTCATACTCTTAAAGATCTACAATGAAAACAATATACTAACATTTCTGATTCTAAATGTATCTGTTCAAAGATAGTGTTAATTTAGCTATGTACATCCAGATTTCATCTGACCATAAAGTGTAAAGCATGCATTAACATCCAGTAGGCTAAATATTTTGAGAACAATATTACACACTTGGAAATTTCTGAGTTATAAACAATGTCCTGGGTACTTTATTGCTTTTTACTTCTTATCATGGTAATAATTCACTGGTGTAGACATTATTTACAATTGTTTTATGTTTAGGAGGTAAGGGCTCAGAAAGTAAAGCAATTTCCCTCCACTTCACCTTGGGTTTGTATGTGTTGTTTATGGTATTTATATATCCCCAGTGTGTTCTTATGTCTTTATTCATAATGCTGGCTATGATTGGGATTTCATGTCATCATTCTGGCTTAGGTATCCTTTAAGATCTGGTCCCAAAACTGCTTTTAGTGGGCTGGATATTCCTCCTTGGTGACGTAAAGCACCCTCTTTATCTCCTTTATTTGGTAAGTGTTATGTATGAAGGCTGGAGAGGTGTTCAGCAAACACAGGTACCAGTTGCCCTTCCTAAAGTCCAGAGTTTGATTCCTAGCACCCACACAGCAGTTCACAACCATCCATAACTCCAGTGCCAGAAGATTCAATGCTGCTCTCTGACTTCCACTGACATCAGGAAAGCACATGGTGCACAGACACACATGCAGGCAAAGCACACACTTAAAATTAAAAGGAGAATAAAGCATCGCGTATGTGAGTCATCTTTCTCGTAACTTGTCATCTCATTAACAGGGGTGCTGTCTTCGTTTGCCTTGGCATGCAAGTGCATGCACCCTACTCATATTATGAGAAGTTCATGTGTCATTAAACTCTGGTAGTTGAGGCTCGAAATCTTTCTTGCGCTTAAGAGAACTGAACTGAAGCCAGTTTTCTGTAACTTCAAAGACAGAAATGTTTTCCATTACACCACAATGCATCCCATTCCGGTCATAAAAGTTCTATTATGTTTTGGCCCAAATAACTGGTGGACCCCATTTTGCTCCCATGGTAGTTGATAATTCTGTGGAGAGTTACAGGGAACAAATTTGGGAAGAGAACAGGCACCTACATTCATATTTCTATGACATCATAGCTTGCATTAGGCATCTAAATATAAGTCCTGCCATACAGGGCTGAAAACAAAGAATGCTCTGAGTAAACATTAGCTGCTATTTAAGCTTCTACGATCCAGAGAATGAGTTCAGTTATTGTCAGCAATACTTTTTTTTTTTATAATGCCTTGAGTGAAAGATTAGATTTCCAGTATTTTTGGTGATGAATGCCTTGGCTGAGTAGATCAGCCTAAAGTAAGATTCTGGTGGTAAGGCACGCTAACATACACAAACTCATGTCCCTGCTCCCCCTCACACACACCTTCTGGGCAAGCATTAGAACTTAAACAGGAGAGCTATGCCTGGAAGCTGAATTGAATCTCCCTTCTTTCTCCTACACTGTAGCAGATCAGAAAAACAATTGGCTTCTCCATAGTTTGCAAATTTGCCATTAAAAATCTCTATGATTAGATTCAGTGTTTTATTGTTTGTATCCATATGTATTACTCCCCTTTCCCATGGTGGTTTGAGCATGTTCTCCTTCTAATTCCTGAGGATTATTCTTTGTAACCAGATCCCCTTTTTCCTGTGGTTTATTCATACCCTCATGGTCAGATCCTCACACGATCATTTCAATGGGTTCTTGTCTTTCTGTTCCTAACTTTGTTAAATCATGTGAATTTCATGTTTAGATATCACCCATGGGTCCTAGGAAAAATTAGAACATGCAACATTTTTACCATACATCCTGATTGCTTCTGTGTCCGTAGCTTCCTTCATGGCTCCTGTCCAGATGTTGAGGTGCACCTTGAAATTCCCACTATTGGCCACTCTGATTCTGAAAACTCTTGCTATCAGGAATTTTTTTCCACATGCTTGGCAATTCTCACTCATTCTTAAGTACCCCCCTTAAGCACTCCCTCCTCTGAGAATACTTTCTTTCTCCTTTAAGACTATGTGTAGCCAGCTCACAGTTGACATTGTGTAATGGGCAATTATTTTCCTGTCTTAAAGCAGAAAGAACATTCTGGAAATGCATGGACAGTCCTTTGATGGAGCAGAAGAGGATTCAAATGACTACTTCCTGTGGTATACTCTTCTCACCTGTAGCCAGAATATAAGGTTTAGTGTGCTGTCTGCTGTTACCCCAAGACAAAGAGTCAAAAGGGTTTGACTGAGCACCACTAGTGAGTGGAAAGATAAGTTACTGAAGACTAGTTCTGAGCTCAATCCTACAGGGATTTATTCCCATTTCACAGATTATGTAGGGCTCCATACAGAAATTCTGGCAGAGAATAATCAAAGTGCACATAAGAGCAGAAATTTCAAGGTGCACCTCAACATCTGGACAGAAGTCATGAAAGAAGCTGTGGACATAGAACCAATCAAGACAGATGGTAGCCTCCATCTTTAGGTTTTATTTTCTTAATTGCTTAAGTGTCCAAGGAAGGATTTTGGACTCTGGCTCTGTCACAGCCACACAATACATCCCACAGCACATTAAAGTGTATTGTTTCTGGGTCTCTTCCTTGTCAGATTGTAAGTCTTCCTGTGCAAGGTTGAAGAAGCACATTTGCTCTAATTTCAGCTCTTGCACAGCACAGCACAGCAGGCCTGTTAACAAAGATTGTGGACTTTGGAGGTACTCAGCTAAGGTGCTGATATCATTCATATTTCTTAGTTGGGTGAGTTTTCTGGAAAGTTTTATGAGCTACCCATGCACAAAATAAGATCAACAACTGTGATTTTCCTATATTATTAACAGAACTAAGTGGTTTAGTGAGTCTAGAAAATATGTCTCTTTCAAGGAACAGAGTGTCTCCTATTAGTTATCTACCAGAGAGTCCCCAAAGCATTCATAACAACATAAGCCATTGCCACTGCTTTGTTTATCTACAGTAACTAGATGGTAAGACCCCATTGATGAAGATAACACTCACTTTGGATGAGAAATTAAACTTGATCTGACTGGGAAAACTCTCTCATTGATGGCTACCTTACATAGTGCCAGAAAGTACAATAAATGCTACTGGGAGATAAAAGACATCAGTGGTCTCACCTATCTCTGGACCCTGCATGCCACAACGCTGGAATGCTGTCAAAATGTGTCTCCTGGTGCAAAAGTGGCATGACAGGGAGATAATCAACTGCTTCTTGGTTGTATATGAGGCTGGTTTCACAGGAGAGATTTCATGTCTGGTATTGTAAACATTGTCAAAAGCCCCAAAGGGGGAGATAATAATCCTCAGACTTGGTCCAGGAAACTTATTTTACAGTGAGAAGTGGTTAATGTAGAGCTTCATAGCTGTTCAAAGTGCTGAGTATAAGAAAATGAGTGCTCAGCCATGTATAGGTTACTTTTATCAATCTCCCACCATCCACAGCTCTCAGGGAACTTTGCAGAAGAGGAAGCAGAAATAATGTCAAAGTCAGCAGATAGAGAGCAGATCTGTGAAACACAGACTTTTGAATAGTACATGGCTGTTCAACACATCATCTCCCAGAAGCTGGTGTGACTAGCACAAAACCTGCAAAAGATAAAACCAGTTGGAATTCTGCATGGATAGAGATAGATACCTGAGGCCTATCGCCAGTGGAAGAACTATTTGCTACTGTGGGAGGCAGAGTTACTTACTTCCTTTGTGGATAAGGCTGCTAGCAGGTTGCTTATACTCATAGAGTATTGCCGTATACCCATACACATAAAGGCAGTACTAGTTGGACTCAGTGGTTTTTTAGTAATGATAAAATAGAAGACATGAAGTTGGGAGGGATACTAGTTGGGAGGCCATAGGAGGAATAGTGGTGGATAGATATGATCTGTGCACATTGTATAAACTTCAGTATAAAATGTTCAAAAGATACAAGTATTACTTAAAAATAGAAGCAGTAATACTACAATCAAAATGAGGTATGCCTGTAAATAGACTTTGACTAAATACTAATATGATCATATATATCTCCTTCTTACCTCCTCCAATTCTTCCTGGATCCCTCCAAACACATCTTATCTTCCCTTAACTTCATGTCCTCCTTAAAACAAAAAAGACTCACTGAGTACAAATACTTTTGTCCTTATGTATATAGGTGAGAACATCCACTAGACTAGACTATGGGTAATATCCACTGGCTATACTCTCAAAGAATTATTCTCCCTCCCCAAGTAGATACCAACTGTCAAAACCACTCCCACATTCATGTTAGAAAGTTCTTTGATCAAGGTTGAGAGCAAGCCATGTCTCTAGGTATAAGCATAAATAATTAGAAGGCAATTTGTCAACATGACTGGTTAGCAAAATAACAATACCAGGCTTCTCTCTAGGGCCTATGACCTCCTTAACCATGGGCTTTGGACCTTGTTTTTTGATCCAAATGTGAGATCCCTTCTGTGGAGCAGGCTTCAACTCCAATCAGAAAGCAGCACATAACGTTCCTGTCACTATTGCACCAGTGAGCACATATTGTCTGGTTGATCAGTATCGTAGCATGCAGGGTCCAGTGCTGGATAAGACCACTAACATTTTTTTCTCCACCATACCACCTTCGGGCACTGTGAAAGATAGTCATCTGGGAGGAATTTTATGGTCAGTTCAAGTTTGACCTCTCATGGTCTTGCCTCCAAAGTGAGTGATGTCTTCAATAGGGTCTTACCATGTTCTTATGATGGGAAAACAAGGGCAATGACAATAGCACGTGTGCTTTTAACTTCATATTCTTCTCAGGCATACTATTTTGTTGCCTTATGTTAGCTAACAATAACAGAAAAATAATTGAAAACTGGATGGCTAGTTTTGAAGGCACGTTGTGACTTGGTTTGGGGTTAGGAGGCAAGGAAGTGCTGCTAAAAGTCCACGATGTAGGTCAGAAGTCTGAGTTTCAATAGCTCTGGCTTCTTTTACTATCACTAACATGGATTTCTCAGCTCATACAATCACATCTTTTCTTGAAGCAATCTACATTGTCCCCAACTATTTTATTTGTGTCTCCTCATTTACATAGCACACTTGTCTCTAGACAAAAGCTAGATGAATAGAGATTTTGTAAATGAGTGGGAGGGAGTGTGACATGCAGATATAGGAGCCTTGACTCCCAACTTCTGTACTTTACACATACAGGCTCTGCATATTTTGACCCAGAATTTAGTGTGGGTGTTCATTTTGTCAAATTATAAACAAACAAAGCTTATATCCTGTGAGCCTCTGCCAATTCAATTATTTAGGGAGATATTTAGAAAATCCATTAATTTCAAAGTACTTTGAAAAAAAAAGGCCAGGTATCTAGTAAATTCATTTGAATTTGAATTTTGGTAATTAAAACCCAACGTATTTACTTATTTTCAACCATATCCAGATGTGCCAGCATTTTTAAGTAGAAGTTCCTCTGAGGTCTGCTGTACATGACTATTCTCTGAGAAAAACAACCTCCATCTTTGGTAGTTCAGCTGCACCCACTTACAAAGTATTCCAGCTGGATTTGCTGACTGTTAACAACCCCCCATAGGTGGGAGGATCATGGGACTTTCACTTGCATATCCAGTCACTCCATACCACTTGTTGCATTAAATTCTGCCCTAATTTCACGTGGTCTCAGGGAGGGGTTAGAGTACATAGGCCAGCAAAGACTGGAGGAGGGTCTGCTCCATCTGTGTAGCCATGGGAAAGCTGGGCAGAGACATTCCAGTGTGGCATTTTGAGGGGAGGCACTCATACCACCCCCCATCCCTGTTCTTTAAGTAACCCCAACAAACTCATTGGTTCCCCAGAGTAAACATTATTGGAATCATACCTCAATTTGTTGGGACTGTAGGAGGAAAAGGTAGACATTGTTTACATCTCTGCCTGGGAAGGAATGTTATCATTATGCTGTCTTGATGAAGAGAATAATCAGTTAAGACTATTTGGAGCCAGGAGGCAATGAGATGTGGTGGGTTCCAATTTATTGAGTGCTTATCTTAGCTCAGCCTTCCCATGATCTATTGTCCTAACTCCCACCTTGTTAGGCGCCATCAGGTCACTTGCAAAGTATGACACAGAGCTGACCAGCATGGACTGGAAGGGTAGCCATTCGAGAGCTTTAAGCAAAAGTCCTCCTCCCTTGTATGCCAAGCCGTGTCACGAGGCAGCAGTAAAATTTCCGAAGGCCGAGCATGCAGCAGGGCTTTCGGGGACGTTAATGGTGTCTTATTAAAACTTCCACAAAGACCCAGGTGTTAAAAGGCGACAGAGGTGCAAGAAGCTTAGAGGTTTTTAGGGAAGTAGGGAGAGTTTCGCTCTTGACATTGAAAGCCAAGACGCTAAGAGGAGGGTGGCACCATGATCAGAAAGTGCTGGCTGCATGCACAGCCGTCTGAGAGGAAAGAAGTTGGTGTCACAGACTTCTCCACTTCAGGCCTGTTGGCTGAGCTGACAAGTTAATTACTCAGCTATCAAGAGATAACTTGGTTGCCGTAACACTTGTAAGTGTGTAATTATCAAGGAGTTTCCGTGAAACAACATATGTTTGTAAATATACAATTAAGTGGTGTCACTACCATTTACTCTGAAACAATGCCAGCCTCTGGCACTTAAGGTACCAGCTGCTGATCCCTGTAATTCAACTTTTTTTTTTTTTAACATAGGACTCTTCCTAAAAGGTGCCAACTCACAGGACCCCACAGAAGCGCAGCTGATGCTGCCAATTATTCAACCCCTTGGCCTGAAAAGTCAACTTTCCCATTTCCTATTAGACTTTAACAACCCCTGTCTATTCCCTGAAGCTAGGCTCAAGGGTCTGTTCTCTTCCTTAAGTTGTGGATTCTTTTGAACCAGATGTTTCTTAAGCCTCCTTTAGCTTCTTAGGTCTTTTGTATCTCTTAAGATTTTTAAAACCTTGCTGCCAAACCCTGTCAATCTTTTCTCAGATATTTTTGGGTCTTTGCCTTGTGTTAAGCCCTGTTTAAGGCAATAGGAGCGGAGGTCAGAGGACAACTTGAAGAAATTGGTTCTCTCCTTGCATCACAGGGTTCTATGGATTGAACACAGGTCTTCAGGTTTGGCAGCAAATACTTTTTATGAGCTGAGCCATCTCACCAGCCTATGATACATCTCTTAGAGAGTGGGAGAAATAGGCTTCTTCAGGGGAAAGCATACCAATTGGCTATCTAATGCCAACTATACTGTCCTGAAAACATACATGTGAGTATCATTATTCACACTGAATAGATTAAATATAGAAGTATACATGTATATACATATACATATATGCATGTAACAACAGTGAAAAAAGAGGTGATGGATTTGAGAGAGAAAAAGCAGGGGTATATAGGAGAGTTTGGAGGGAAGAAAGGGAAAAGAAAAATTATTTATTTATAATCTCAAAAAGAAAAAAAAGGAAAAGGTCACACACTATATTAAAAAAAAAGAACAGATATTCTAGTGCCATGTCTGTTGACTCTCTTACTAGAACAAATTGCTGTAGGTTGTAGCTGTAGTCTCACTGACTTGCATATTCAGTGGTTATTTATTTAGCACATACATTGTGCTCTTTCCGGCTGATGTGCTTAGGATATTACAACAAACAAAAAGGTTTGTCCCTACCTTTATCAGCTCACAGGAACCTGGCACTCGTGAAACACTCTACACATTTGATCTTGCCAGAGGCATAAGAACTTGGAAAAGCATTAATGGGCTTTATGATATGAAGGGGGATGTATATAACATATATTATAGTTATTGTTCCTTAGGAGCTTAGTGTTCCTTAGTTATTGCCCACACATAAAGATTTAGATATTGAAATTTCTGATGGTTTTCTAAAAGTTTTTGAAGAAAAATTGAAAAACATAAAACATGGAAATTAAGGCAAAAGCACAAAATTATCCTACTCAGAATTAATTTCTTCTGTGAAAATTTTCACCCCTCTATCCTTGGAAGGTAAAAAGTAAAAGTGCTGTGTTTACCTATTTCTTACTCAGCTGTATAAATCATTTTATATATTGTTAAAATCATTTCAATTTTATTGAATGTCTTCCATTTCATTGTGTGTATGTATATGTGTATAATTATATACACATACATATACATATATACCTCAGTCATACCTCTTAAACATTTCATTTATACATAGAGAAGACATTCATTCAGCGAAAACATTTATTTGCAATCTTTATCTATCGACACAGTTTTGACCACTTGAAATACAGAAAAAAAATTAAGATTGAGAAGTAGATATAAACCTATATTCTGAAACACAGGTAATATATAAAAATGTCAGTGCATACATTTTCCTAGATCATGTGAGAGAAAAGAAGGGTAAGAAGGTAGAATGTTGAGGATACATGCCATTCTCAACACAGTGACAGAGATGCAGTTCACCATACAGGAATTTGGGCCAGTGGAAGAAACAGCCAGTGTGAAGCCTTATGGGAAGAGTGCATGAGGTTTGCTAGAATCTGGATGAAGGAACAGGTGCACAGGGACATGGATAAGACCTCTTTACATGGAGGTGCTATGCAAGGATGGGTTAACTATAGCTTTGTACACTACTGGAGGGATTTGGTTCTGGGGGCATTTGGTTCCAGTGGACAGATGAATTGCTTGTTTTAAGACCATCTGACTAGATTGTAGGAAAAAGCTCAGTCAACTCCAGCAGTCATGTAGGATTCTATTTCCTGGCCTTTCAGTAAACAAAAGACTTGAAAATATTTTCTGTTAAAAATATTCAGGAAAATTTAAATGAACTATCATTAATAACAATTCATGAACAATTTTTACCATGAACAATTCGTGGTCAACTTTGTATCATCCCTATGCTTCTCTCTGTCTCTGTCTGTCTCTGTCTGTCTGTCTGTCTCTGCCTGCCTCTCTCTCTCTCTCTTTCTCTCTCTCTCTCTCTCTCTCTCTCTCTCTCTCTCTCTCTCTCTCTGTGTGTGTGTGTGTGTGTGTGTGTGTGTGTGTGTTCTAAAACAAATTCTAGGGTTGGAGATTTAGCATGGTGGTTGAGTTCATCTAGCCTGAGCAAAGCTCTGGGCTAGAGCCCAGGCACTGAAGAAAAAGTCTAGATACCATATTAATATAAAATAAGGAAAGTGTTCTAAGTATACCAAACCCAACAAAATAATGAAATGAAAACAGTCCAATGTTCTTCTGCCTAAAGTTAGAGGTGCCTGGATATAAAATATGATGCCCTTTCATAGCACCTGTGTCTTAATTAATTAATTAATGTGTCTTACTATCACATCTCTGGGGCTCCCTCCTGGCATGCTCCAGTTTTCCTTTCCTGGATTTTGTGCTTACTTCTGGTTATATACCCCAAACTAAAGATTCAGAGCTAGGGTCAATAAATAAGAGAGGACGTGCAGTGTTAGGCATTCTTGGTCTCCTTACTCAGAACACTATTTTCCATTCCCATGCATTTACCTGACAATTTCAGGATTTTGTAGAGGGAGGGTAATCGAGAGGGAAAGGAAGGGAGGGGAGATAATAACATTGAGTGTTTTTGAAAGGCCATAGAGAAACACATTATACAATAAATATTAAATATATGCATATATTTAATTTACACATAAAATACACTTGCATAAATGTGTGCCTATGGGTAGTTGTGTAGATACGTCACACAGGGTGATAATATTTGCTCCAAGAGCCACAGACTTCTTAACAAAACCCCCCAAGCCTCCCTTTGAGTTGTTAAGTATGTCCAAGAGACTTGCCAAACAATACAGGTTCTTGCCCTTGCTCTTCGTTGCCTCCCAGAAATTGAAGGGTAGACCCTGTTGCTGAAAATGCCACACATTTCAGAAACAGGATACAGATGAATTGAACTGACACTGATCTAGAAGTCTTCTCCCTGAAGACTAGCTCTCGTAGTCTCTGAAGGTGCTATACAAGCTGCCAAGGGAAAAAAGATCTACTCAGCTGTTAAGCCTATAAACAGCAATGGCCATTCCAGCAACATATCCCCAGTGCTACAATAGTTATGGCCCACTCACGAAAAGGAAATTCATGCCAAGGACTATAAGCATAGTTAACTACCAATGACCAGAGTGGTCATAGACTACGGAGGAAAACCTACTACTGACATTTTCCTAAATTAATGCAATTCCTAACTGTATTCTAAATAATTACCTTTTAAAAAATTATGTATTTATTTGTTTATTTATTTTCTTGTTTGTACATCCTAACCAAAGCTTTCCCTCCCTCCTTTCTTTCCAGTCCTCCCTCACTTCCCTTCTCTCCCTACCCCATCCACTTCTCCACCACTGTTTCTCTTCAGATACAAGTGGGCATCCCATGGATATCAGCCCTCCATGATATATCAAGCTGCAGTGAGACTAGGCACCCCTTCCTCCACCAAAGTTGGATAAAACAATCTGGCAGAAGGAATGTGTCCCAGAAGCAGGAAATAGAATCAGAAACACCCCCCACTCTTACTGCCAGGAATTTCACAGAAAGACAAAGTTACACAACTATATCACATATATGCAGAGGATCTAGTCCCTTGCAGGCTCCCTGGTTGTCGATTCAGCCTCTGTGAACCCCTATGATCCCAGCTGAGTTGGTTCTGTGGGTTTTCTTGTGCCTTTGACACCACTGGGTCCTATAATCCTTCCTCACCCTCTTCCACAGGATTTCCTGAGCTCCATCTTATGTTTGGCTGTGGGTCTCTGCATCTGTTTCTGTCAGTCGCTGAATGAAGCCTCTTTGATGATAGTTGGGCTAGGCACCAATATGAGTATAGCAGGATATCATTAGAAATTATTTCATTGTTTTTTTTTATGCCATTTGTGTTTGATTCTATCATCTATCTCCGGGTTCCTGGCCCTCAGAGGGGAGCTCTCTCTCAGGGTATGGGTCTCCAGCTGGGTCAGTCACCAGTTTGTCACTCCCATAACTTCTGTTCCATCTTTATCCGAGCACATCTTGTAGGCAGGACAAACTGTAGATTAAAGGGTTTGTGGCTGGGTTGGTGTCTGAATCTCTCCACTGGAAGATTTGCCTGATTAAAGGAGATAGTCTGTTATGGCTCTGTATCCTCTATTGCTAGGAGTCTTAGCTAGGGTCAACCTCATATATTCACGAAAATTTCCATTGCTCTAGGTTTCTTTTTTTTTTAATTTTGAAGTTGAGTTTATTATGTAGCTATCCTGTTATGCTGCTTTTTTTTTCTGCTGTCTATGTAGACCATGCTAACCTCCAAGTCACAGATCCTCCTCCTTATCCAGTACTGAGATCAAAGGTCAACACAGCCAGCATGAAAATAAATCTTAAAAACAATTAAAGTTCCATATTTCTAGTTCTCATCTGGTATCTAACTGTCCTCTCCACATGTCACCTCTCCTTGCAAACATATGTCTATGTTTTGTTTCAGATTCATAGAGAAGCAAAAGAGTTCTGGTTGTCTCTACTCCACTAGATTTTGTTTTGTGTATTTTTTCCCTTATACTTTTGTGTTTTTGAGTCAGGGTCTTTCTGTGTAGACCTGGCTGTCTTGGAATTCTGTATGTCTACCAAGCTGCCTTCAAACTCAAGAGATCATCCAGCCTGCCTCCTGATTCCTGGTTTAAAGTTGTGTGCCATGCCTTGCCTATGGAGATGGAGTTTTTAAAATTATATTTATTTGTACATGCTTGTGTTCTTGCACACCATGTCTGAAGTGTGTATGTCAGAGAAGAGTTTGCAAGAGTTGGTCGTCCACATGTGGGTACAAGTGATGAAACTCAGGTTGTCAGGCTTGGCAGCAAGCACCATTAACCCTCTTGGCAAATGTGTTTAGTTTTTGGCACTGGTCTACTGTAGCCTTGGTTAGCTTCAGGCTGACTCCTTTCCCTTCCTACTTTGGTTTGGGTTCTGTTTTTCACTCTCCCTTTCTTTTTTTTCTAGATCACCCCAGCAATGCCCCCAGATTCCACCTGTCTCTCCCAGTACTGTCTCTCTCCACCTTCCTCCTACATGATCCTTTCTGTTTCCATCCCATTCCTGATTCCAGATCCTTCCTCCCATTCACTGGCAATGTCCATTCTATTTCCCCTTCATGGTGAGATTCATGTATTCCCCTGGTCCCTTTGAACCCTCCTCATTTCTTAACTTCTTTGGGTCTGTGGGTTGTAGCCTGGTTCTCTTTTTACATTACAGCTAATATTCACTTATGAGTGAGTACATACCATGTTTGTATTTCTGCATCTGGGTTACCATACTCAGGATGATCTTTTCTAGTTCCATCCATTTGCCAGCAAGTTTCTTAATGTCATTGTTTTTAACAGCTGAGTAATACTCCATTATGTAAATGTACCACATTTTCTTTATCCATTTTTTTTTTTGGTTGAGGGACATCTAGGTTGTTTCCAGTTTCTGGATATTACAAATAAAGCTGATATGAACATAGTTGTGCAAGTGTCCTTGTGGTATGGTGGAGTGTTCATTGGGTATATGCCCAGGAGTTGTATAGCTAGGTCTTGAGGTAAGTTGATTCCCAATTTTCTGAGCAACTGCCATATTGATTTCCAAAGTGGCTGTACAATATTGCACTTCCACCATCAATGGAGAAGTGTTCTCCTTGCTCCACATCCTCTCCAGCATGACACATCACTTGTGATTTTGATCTTAGCCATTCTGACAGGTGTAAGATGAAATCTCACTGTCATTTTGATTTGCATTTCCCTGAGGGGTAAAGATATTGAACATTTCTTTAAGCATTTCTTGGCCATTAGAAATTTCTCTCTAGAGAGTTCTGTTTAGATCTGTACCCTGTTTCTTAATTGGATAATTTAGTTTATTGATGTCTATATTCTTGAGTTCTTTATACATTTTGGAAATTATCCCTCTGTTAGATGTAGAGTTAGTGCAAATCATTTCCCATTCTGTGGGCTGCCTTTTTGTCCTATTGACAGTGTCCTTTGCCTTATAGAAGCTTTTCAGTTTCATGAGGTCCCAGTTGTTAATTGTCAATCTTAGTGCCTGTATAATTGGTGTTCTGGTCAGGAAGGAACCTGTGCCAAAGTGTTCAAGATTATTCCCCACTTTCTCTGCTATCAGGTTCAGTATATCTGGTTTTTGTTGTTGTTGTTGTTGTTGTTAAGGTCTTTCATCCATTTGGACTAGAGTTTTGTGCAGGGTGATAGACACAGATCAATTTGCATTCTTCTATGTGCAGACATCTAGTTAGACCAGTACATTTGTTGAAGTTGCTTTCTTTTTTCCATTATATAATTTTGGCTTCCTTGTCAAAAATCAAGTGTCCATTGGTGTGTGAATTTACTTCTGGGTCTTTCATTCAATTCCACTGACCAATCTGTCTGTTTTTTTATGCCAGTACCATTCAGTTTTTATTACTATTGCTTTGTAGTAAAGTTTGAAATCAGGGATGGTTATACCTCCAGAAGTCTTTTATTGTACAGAACTGTTTTAGATATCCTGGGTTTTTTGTTTTTCCATGTGAAAAAAGTCTGTAAAGAATTGTGATGGAATTTTGATGGGGATTGCATTGAATCTGTAGATTACTTTTGATAAGATGGCTATTTTTACTATGTTAATCCTGCCAATCCATGAGCATGGGAGATCTTTCCATCTATTGATATCTTCTCTAATTTTTTTCTTCAAATACTTGAAGTTTCTGTCATTTAGGTCTTTCACTTGCTTGCTTAGTTACCCCAAAATATTTTATAGTATTTGTGGCTATTGTGAAGAATGTTGTTTCCCTGATTTCTTTCTCAGCCTGATTATCATTTGTATAAGGAGGGCTACTGTTTTGTTTTGTTTTGTTTTTTGAGTTAATTTTATATCTAGCCACTTCACTGAAGGTGTTTATCACATAGGAATTCACTGGCAGGATTTTGGGGTTCACTTAAGTATACTATCATATCATCTGAAAATAATGATTGTTGATGGTTGTTTTTGCACTTTTAGCCCACCATCCAGCTCCCAAATAAATCATACATGGAGGCTTATTCTTAATTATAAATTATCGGCCTTAGCTTGGCCTATTTCTAGCCAGACTTTCTCAACTTAAAGTATCCCATCTATCTTTTGGGTCTTGAATTTTTCCTTTTCTTACTTCTGTACTCTTACTTTTACTTTTAATTTGTAGCTAGCTGTGGGGCTGGGTGGCTGGTCCCTATAGCCCTCTCCTTGTGTTCTTGCTCCTTCTTCTCTTCCTCCCAGATTTTTCCTTCTATTTATTGTCTCTGCCTGCCAGCCCCGCCTATCCTTTCTCCTGCCTTGTTATAAGCCATTCAGCTCTTTATTAGATCATCAGGTGTTTTAAATAGACAAAGTAACACAGCTTCAGAGTTAAACAAATGCAACAAAAAAGAATGGAACACATCTTTGCATCATTAAACAAATGTTTCACAGCACAAACAAATGTAACACATCTTAATATTCTACAGCAAATGATACTTTGACTTCTTCCTTTCTAATTTGTGTTGTCTTGATCTCCTTAAGTTACCTTATTGCTTTAGATAAAACTTCAAATACTATATTGAATAGATATGGAGAGAGTGGACAGTCTTATCTTGTCCCTGATTTTAATGGAATTGCTTCAAGTTTCTCTCCATTTAATTTGATGTTGACTATAGGCTTGCTATACATTGCCTTTATTATGTTTGGGTTCATCCCTTGTATCCTTGACCTTTCTAAGACTTTATGAAAGGGTGTTTGATTTTGTCAAGGGCTTTTAAAGCATCTAGTGAGATGATTGTGTATGGTTTTTTTCTTTCAGTTTGTTTATATGATGGATTACATTGACAGATTTTCATATGTTGAACCATCCATGCATCTCTGGGACGAAGCCCACTTAATCATAGTGAGTGATATTTTGATGTGTTCTTGGATTCAGTTTTGGAGTATTTTGTTGAATATTTTTGCATCTATATTCATGAGGGAAATTGTTCTGTAATTCACTTTCTTTGTTGAGACTTTGTATGGCTTGGGATTCAGGGTGACTGTGGCTTCATAAAAAGAATTTGGCAATGTTCCTTCTTTTTCTATATTGTAGAATAATTTGAGGAGTATTGGCATTAGCTCCTCTTTGAAGGTCTGATAGAATTTGAACTGCAACTATTTAGCCTTGAACTTTTTTTTTAATGACTTTTTCTTTGGGAGTTTTGGGTCTATCTATTTATAGTTTCTATCTTATCTTGATTTAACTTTTGTAAAAGGTATCTATCAAGAAAATGTTCATTGTTTTAGATTTTCCAGTTTTGTGGAGTACAGTTTTTTGATGTATGAAGTAATGATTCTTTGAATTTCTTCAGTGTCTATTGTTATGTACTTCTTTTCATTTTTGCTCTCTTTGCCTTTTAGTTAGTTTGGATTAAGGGTTTATGTGTCCTGTTGATTTTCTCAAAAAACTAACTCTTTGCTTCATTGATTCTTTGTATTTTTCTTATTTCTATTTTATTTATTCAAGCCCTGGGTTTGATTATTTCCTGCTGTCTACTACTCTTGGGTGTGTCTGCTTCTTTTTGTTTAGAGTTTGCAGGAGTGCTGTATGTCTCTGGTATGATAATTTTCTAATTTCATGCAGGCACTTAGTTCTTTGAACTTTCCTCTTAGCACAGCTTTCATTGTGTCTTATTTGTTTGAATATGTTGTGCATTCATATTCATTGAATTCTAGGAAGTGTTTAGTCTTTCTTTATTTCTTCCTTGACTCATTGGTAATTCAGTAGTGAGTTGTTCAGTTTCCATGGGTTTGTAGGCTTTCTGTTGTTTCTGTTGTTGAAATCTAACTTTAATCCATAATGTTCTGGTAGGATAGAAGGGGTTATTTCAATTTTCTTTATCTGTTGAGACTTGCTTTGTGACTTAGTGCTGTGGGATAATGCCCTTGTACACTGGTTTAATAAAATGGTGATTGGCCAGTAGCCAGGCATGATATATAGGTGGAGTGAGCAGAACTTAGAAAAGGTATCAAGCCATGTGGCTAAACATAGATAAGAATCATGGGTTAATTTAAGTGTAAGAGATAGTCAGTAATAAGCCTGAGCTAATGGCCAAGCAGTTAAAATTAATATAAGCTTCCGAGTGAATATTTTGTAAGTGGGCCACAGAACTGTGGGGGGCTTGGCAGGACTGGGGAAACCTTCCAACTACCACCAAGTATGTGGTCAGCTTTGGAGAATGTTCCATGAGGTGCTGAGAAAAAGGTGTATTCTTTTGTGTTTGGGTGAAATGTTCTGTAGGTATCGGTTAGGTCCTTTTGAGTAATAACATCTGTTAGTTCCAATATTTCTCTGTTTAGTTTCTATCTCAATGACCTGCTCATTGGTAAGAGTGGAATGTTGAAAAATCCCTCTATTAATGTGTAGAATCTGATGTGTGATTTAAGCTTAATAATCTTTCTTTTGCAAATGTGGATGCCTTTGCATTTGGGACTAGGTGTTCAGTATTAAGATGTCATCTTTGTGGATTTTTTCCTTTAATGAGTATGAAATGTACTTCTCCATCTCTTTTGATTAAATTTGGTGTGGAGTCTATTTTGTTAGATATTAGGATAGCTACATCAACTTGCTTGTTAGGTCCATTTGATTGAAAAATATTTTTCTAATCATTTAATCTGAAGTAGTGCCTATCTTTGATATTGAGGTGTATTTTCTGTATGTAGCAAAAGAATGAATGGATCCTATTTTCATATCCATTGTTTTATTCTGTGACTTTTTATTGGCAAATTGCGTCCATTGATATTGAGAGATATTAATGACCACTGATTGTTAATTCCTGTTATTATGGTGTTGTTGTTGTTGTTGTTGGTGGTGGTGGTGGTGGTGGTGTGTGTGTGTGTGTGTGTGTGTGTGTGTGTGTGTGTGTATGTGTGTGTTTGTGTGTGTGTTTATCCTCTTCGGATTTTGCTGGTGTGGAATTATCTGTTTCTTGTGTTTTTCTGGGTGCAATTAACTTCCTTGGGTTGGAGTTTTCCTTCTATTACCTTCTATTTGGTTGGATTTGTGGATAGATATTGCTTGTATTTGACTTTGTCATGGAATATCTTGTTTCTTTTTTTTCCATCTATGGTGATTGAAGGTTTTGCTGAATATATTAGTCTGGGCTGGCATCCGTGGTTTCTTAGAGGCTGTAAAACATCTGTCCAGGACCTTCTGGCTTTTAGAGTCTCTATTGAAAAGTCATATGTAATTCTTATAGGTCTGTCTTTATATGTTACTTGGCCTTTTTCCCTTTCAGCTTTTAATATTCTTTATTTGTTCTGTATGTTTAATATTTTGATCAATATATCACACAGGTCTTTTCTTTTCTGATCCAATCTATTTGGTATTCTGGAAGCTTCTTGCACATTTATAGGCATGTCCTTCTTTAGGTTAGGGGAATTTTCCTCTATGATTTTGTTATATATATTTTCCTGGGTTTTGTGCTGATATTCTTCTCCTATTCCTATCATTCTTAGGTTCAATCTTTTAATAGTGTCCCAGATTTCCTGGATGTTATATGTTAGGAGGTTTTTAGATTTAACATTTTCTTTAACCGGTGAATCTATTTCTTCTACTGTATCCTCAATGGCTGAGATTCTTTCTTCCATCTCTTGTATTCTGTTGGTAATGCTTGTGTCTGTAGCACCTGTTCACTTAACCAGATTTTCCATTTTCTGAATTCCCCCAATTTATGTTTTCCTTATTGCTTCTATTTTGATTTTCATGTCATGAATAGTTTTCTTCATTTGTTTGTTTGTTTGTTTGTTTGTTTTGGCTTTCTTGGCTTTCTTGTCATTCTTTAAGGGAATTGTTGATTTCCTCCAATTTTTTGATTGTCTTTTTAGGTTTCTTTAGGGAGTTTTTTTGTTTCCTCTTTGAGGAACTCTACTATCTTCATAAAGTTGTTTTTAAGGTCGTTTTCTTGTGCTTCAGCTGCATTGGGATGTTCAGGTCTTGCTGTCATTGGATAGCTGGGCTCTGTTGGTACCACATTACCTTGGCTGTTGTTGATTGTATTTTTACACTAGCCTTTAATCATCTGGGTTTGGGATAATTAATTCTAGTTCCTGATTTCTGAGTTTGTCTTTGTTGGATGGGTGTTTTGTTCCTTGGTTTCTGTTCCCTCTTTGGTTTTCTAGTCTTTGTGACCTGGATTTCTTGTGAGTGGCATGACCTCGGATCTTGTTGGGAGTCTCTGTCCAAACTGGGAGTTGGTCTTTTGGCAGTTAGCTAGGCTGGTGCAGCTGGGGGGCTCTGTTCTTTTTATTGGTGTGGCCAGCATCTATTCCTACTTCTGTGGCCTGTACCTGAGCAACTGATGTCTGTTCAAGCTGGTATGGCTTGTGCCTCTTATGATTGATGTGGCTTGTGCCAGTTCTGGCTAGTGTGGCCTGTCCTGAATGGTGGAAGTCCACCTGGGCCCAGCATCAGGGCCAGTGGCTAGCTGGGACAGGATTTTGTTTGTCCTCAATGCTTACCATAGTAGCAAAAGAGTCATCAATGAAGATTTATTAAATGATGAATGATATTGGCATACTCAGTGTATTATGCACCTGAGGATGTGAAAAAAATTGCATTATTTATACTATAATTAATAAATACCTTCCATATAACACTAGAGTGATGTGACAAATTTGTTTTCTTGCTATTTTATCAATAGTACATACTTAAAAATATTTGTGAAATGAATGAATGAATATATTGAACACATCATGGTATATAAATCAGTTTGCAATGGTAAAATCACAATTCAGTTTGAGGATATGAAGCAAGAGTATGAGAAAAACATCAATTAGCAAGCTAAGCTCAGGATTCTTGACATTTCTGAAGGTTTCCAAGTTGGTCTCTAATGTACCTTAACAACAAGAAGAATTTGTTCTTTTTAAATTCTTACTAGATGGGCTATTTCCAATACCACTTCAATAAAGCTGAGTGAAGTCAAGGTGCTTTGTAAAAGCTAAGGCTTATTATAGCCCCAGTCTTTTCTATACTTTTACCTTCACTTCTGAGATTTTTGCCTTGGCATAATTTTCTTTCACAGCTGCTTAGAACTGAAAACAGTTGAAGCCTCATGGTTTCATACCAGTGTATTTTAGAGGCATAGGGAGTTCTTCAGTTGGATAAACCTTACTCAAGAGAGTGCACACTCACATTTTAGGATGGTTTTTGTTCAGCAGGAACTCATAACCTAAAATCAGCAGTTCATATTGGAAGGCCAATGTGTTCTCCTTAGATATTAGATTTAACTCAGGGTTTCATTCTTCAAATTTTACCACTTCTCCAAATTTGGAAGAATAAGCCTTTGTTTGCTCTTTGTCAATATTACAGACTGATTCCCCTTTAAAATTTCCCTTCCAAGTAATATCAATTGTTTTTAGATGAAAGATTTAACATCTGTATAGTACACATATCAAATGGATTGAACTGGAGTGTTGAAGACAAATTCTAAACCAACTTTTATTGAAGTGCTTATTCTGGGTGTTATGTGTGGGCTAAGGAAAAAGGACACTTTCCACATGATTAATTAGCAGTTACTTTGATTTATACAAACTGTGAATTTCTTGATAAGACTTATGTTACTGTTTGACTATGTATACTTCAATTACAATATCAGCCAAAAGCTATTGAGCATTTATCAAATGAAACAATCAAATTGCCACACAACCGAAAACATAAAAACAGATCATCTTAATTTCAGAGCTCTATTCAAGGATTCATTCTATCAGTTTCTCCCTCTTTACCTCAAATGATCCCAGTCATCAGAAGTTTAGCTGGATTTGAATAGTGTGTAGACTTCTGCAGTGTCAGAGCAGAAAAGCCTGGACTCTAAGCTATAGGGTCTGCATTCAAATTCCCCTTCTGCTGTGCAATGTCTGAGTTCAGGGACAAACTGCTTGACTCTTACTCTTCTGGTGTGGGGATACAGCAACCTGAAAGCTGAAAAAAAAGTAATAACAGCTGCAACACCTTCTTTGTGTGGGTCACAAAAAATTAATGATATCAAGTGCTTATTATATATAATTAAATTATAATCTTTGCCATTTGTTCACTGATATTATATGTTCATGGGGAAACTCCTCAATGTGTTTGACTTTACTTTTTATATCTGCAAACTGAGCCTAATAGTCTTCCACTAGTGTTTTGGGAAAATCTATTTAAATGATCTTGGAAGAAAACTCATTGCTGATCACAAACCCCATAGTTTGATATATATTGAACATTTTGAAATAGTGCATGAATAATTGAGGGAGATTGGGTGAAACGACAATTTTTGTGTCACCATCATGGTATCCTCACTAATTTATTTCATAAAAGACACTGAGGATATTGAGATGCTGGCTTTTATGTTAACTCTTAGAGGATGTGTAGAGAAGTGGACTCATAGAAATTTGGCATCCAGTGTAAGAAATAGACATTTGTTAAACAACCAAGCAATACTTCACTACAGAAATGTGTGTTACCAACTACACTGATGCAAGGTATGTGACAACCAGATTCATTGGGTGCATTTCTCTCACATAACAAATGTAGAACAAGGATTGGCAGAGGTGGGCCAAGGTATCCATGATTTGAGTCATGGGCTAAGCACTCTGTTAGTATTTATATACATATTTATACACCTTACTTTCTTAATAGTCCATTATATTTCCAACAAATCAGCTGTAATTTAGATCATGAATGGTAAAGTTGAAATTCCCATACTAGAGAGGTGGGTTAGTGGGTAAAGCACTAGCTTCCAAACCTAATGATTTGAGTTTGATCCCCAGGACATATGGTAGAGGAGAGAACTGATACCTGCAGGTTTCCCTCTGCTACACAAATACACACACACACACACACACACACATGGAGAAAGAGAGAAAGAGAGAGCAAGGGAGAGAGAGAGAGAAAGAGAGAGAGAGAAAATAAATATAATTTTAAAAAGAATTCAAACTTTATTCTCAGTAACTTCAAATGCAATCTTTTCCTATCAGACCATATTCAAAAATAGTTAATTAGAATGGAAGGAAGGAAGAAACAAATGAAGAAAAGAGAGGTGGAGGGAGAAAAAAGGAGAGGGATAGATGAAGAAGGAAGGAAGGAAGACAAATCTAGACTTCCGGCAAGTTATTTGTCCTTATGTCTCTAAGATCTTTCTTTGCTTTCCATTTCATATTGCTCAGCCACTCTTCAAACAAACACAGATTTAAAATGCTCCTAGGGTGTTTGACTTATTCAGTGACTTCATCATTAAAATGACACTGGGGAAGGAGGCAAGAGTAGTGTTTCCAAGATCCATTACCATGTGCAAGCTGCCTTCTCCCACACCCCACTCTTGAAATATCACAACCCATTCAGTTTTATGCTGTCACAGTAGCTATAAAGCAGTTCTCTGCAAGATATGTGAGACATCCATCACTCCTCTCTAGAGCGAAGAACTTTAAAATGCAAGGCCAAGAGGAAGAGGTATTTTATACATTTGAAACCCAAGGGGAAAAAGTACACATGTGGTGGTAATATTTGCATTCATTTCTCCACATAAACACTTAAAATTATTGGGCCAGCCTTTAAATAGGAGACTGTAATAGAATTTGTCTCTTAGTTATATTATTTTAAGCATGGAATAAAGGGAAAAATCAACAGTCCCTAATTAAATCTAGTGGCATTATTCAATTTCAATTGTCTAAATAATAAAGATTCAGAATCAGATTGGACTATACATACATAAGAAGGATTTAGGTAATGAAGGACTTTTATAATTATGCCCTTGATATTTAGAATATATTATAGTAATGAAGCATACATAGTAAATCTTTTATTGTGACAAAATAATTGTTGCTATGTGTAATATGTCTGTACCAGTATTTCTGGAGTCAGCTGACATTCCCAGGAGGAGAGGACAAGACAAAGGGGAAGGGTGAGTGGTTTTAGTCTTCCTGTTATTATCCTTCTAGTTAAGCTACTTCAGTTTTTGTTGTGTTCAACTGTCTCTTAGCAAATACAGAGTGTTACACCTGAAGCTGAATCCAGGATTTCAGCACATGTCCTTTCTCATTTCCTAGAAGGAATCACAAGCTCCATATGACAGAGCCCTGGTCAGTGAGGATCTGTTTCAATAGGTAGGTGGTAGAGTGTAGCTGGTGATTCTCAAATAACTATGAATCAGAATCACCTGGAGGGCTTGTAAAACATGGGCAGCTGGATTGACACTGAAATATTTCTGATTCATCAGGTCTAGTCTAGGTGTATTCTTTTGAGTTCTATTGTCATTAAAAACAACATGACTAAAAGCAACTTAGGGAAGAAAGTGTTTATTTGGATTTACTTCCATATCATAGTTCATTATTGAGGAAAGTCAATGCAGGAATTCAAGTCAGGAACCTGAAGGCAGGAACAGAAGCAGAATCCATAGAGTCATGATACTTATTGGCTTTCTCCCCATAACATGCTCATCTGTAGCCAGAAGTTTCTCCAGTCTTGCTTGGCCCCCGTCGTCAGGATGAATCTCATCCACTTTTGTCCTACAGCCAATGGGTCCCAAGTAAACACAGAGGCTTATATTACTTAAAAGCTATATAGCCTATGGGTCAGGCTTCTTGCTAGCTAGTTCTTATAACTTAACTCAATCCATTTTTATTAATCTATATGTTGCCGCATGGCCATGGTGTTACCAGTCTGAGGGTATCTTGTTGCACCTTGGGCAGTGGGCTGGTGTCTCCTACAACTCCACCCTTCTTAGTCTCATCTTTAGTTTGAATGTACCACCTAACCTTATCCTGCCCTGCCATAGCCAATGCAGCTTTATTTATCAACCAGTCAGAGCAACACATATTCACAGCATACAGAAAGACATCCCACAGCACTCATCCTGCTTTCTTATACAACCTAAGGCCACTTGCTGAGGGGTGGCACTGTTCACAGTGGTCTAGGCCCTCCCACATCACTCATTAAGAAAATACCCCACAGACATACCAACAACTCAATCTGATGCACATACTGACAGCACCAAGTGGGTTAACTGGGGTGTTCAAAAAGTATACATAAAATTGGGAGAGAATGGTGGTGGAGTAGGGATAAGGTATGAATTGCAAGGGAAGATATGGGGTGGATTTGGCTAAAAGACATGATATGCATGCATGAAATTATCAAACAATAAAAATAATAATAAAAAATAGAGCAGATCTTGAATTAGTTCCTATATGTGGCCAAATGAGAGATTTATTGGATCTAGATAAAAATGGCAAAAAATAATTTTTTAAATACTGAGCATTACTGCAATGGACTAACACATCTAGGTGATGGAGACTCTCAGAGGGGACTACAGAGCTGTCTTAGGTATACAGAGGTAGGAAAAGCACACAGAGAATACTCTATGAGTTGTATTGTTTGAACAGTTTTGGAACCTACATATTTCAAATGGGAATATGGTTTCATGTTTCTTAATCAAACTTCATTAAAACAACATAGGCAAGCTTTCTTGATTTGTCATTGTTGCTTTGTTTTGATTTTGATTGTGTTTTCCTTATAATAGACCAGATATGGTAGTCTCTCCTTATTTATAGATATATGTTACAAGATTTTCAAGGGAGATAGTATTCATATATATATATATATATATATACACATATATATGTGTGTGTATAATTTTATATAATATATATACTTTTTCTATGTATATAAACTAATAATAAAGTTTAACTATTAAAATTTATTCAGAAATGGATGAGCAACCACAACTAGTAATATAATGGGAAATTAATTCCATATACAGTAATAAATTCCCCTCCCCCCCACTTCTCTCTTCTCTCTCCATATTACCATGTTTGGTGATAAGTGAAACCATAGACAATGACCCTCTGGATAAGGAAGAGACTATTGTTTTATGTTAAGTATTCTCATATGTAATCTAATTAGACCCTAACAAATGGTTATTTTGAAGTGAATAGCTCTTCCACTTTAAAGATGGAACATGCACCCCAGTGGAATGGTAACTTCCTGTGGCACACAACTAGGACTATGCAGGCCCTGCACATCTGACTTAACAGTAACAATTACTTTAAACTGTTTTTAATTTGTATTTCTAAAATTCCTTTTAAATATTTATAAAATACTATTCACTAAGATGGACTTTAAATTGCATGTTAGAGGAAGAATAAAAAGTAGTTTGTTTTGACCATAAAAAAGAGGTGGAGCCTTTTCTTGGATCCTAGGAAGAGAGATTAAAAAGAATCAGCACAAATATCTTTTGGTAGTCATGCTTACTATCTGTCTGAGAAGTAGTTCTTAAAACATGCACCTTATATTAAATTGATTTGCTTACTTCCTTAGATATTTGATTGCTCTTGCAGTTTCCCATCATCTCCTCACCATTTACAATATTGGACATAAAAGTAAAACAATTTATTGAACAATAAAAATGCCCTTATAAAACAAAGGTAGTAAATCCTTCCAAGAGACAGTACAATGACATTCTTCAGGAGCCCAGAGAGAAGACCTAAGTGGTGAAGCACAATCACAACTGTGGGAGACTATTGAACCTTATTGTCAGCAAGCAACAAATAGAGACCCAATGGCTGTTTAGGCAATGAGGAGACCTATGATGCTGTATGTCAGGGATGAATCAAGACCCTGGCATGTCTAAAACCATCCACAATATTTCTACTTACATGTGTTCTGCATTAACATTGAATGTTCAAAGGTGTTTTGAGTCACTTTGGTAGCAAGATTGATGAGGTATTGTGTGTCAAGCTCATTTAAGTGACAATTCACCTGTCACAGACAATGGAACTGTTTTAAGAGAGCTTCCATATTTATACCAGTCTCTATGGCATTTTGCTGTAGCAAAGCATTGTGAAAAATAAGATATTTAGCTAAAGCTGATAATTCTTTGAAGCTCTAATCATTTAAGCTGTCTAGCATTGTTCAGGATAATCATTTCTATCCATTATCCATCATGCTAAGAAATGACAGCTCAGGGACAAAGAGACTTTTCAAGTAAATGCTTTAAGACAGTGTTTCAGTGTGCTGGCACTGGCCAATGTTAATTAAATTGTGTAAACAATGACTCATGGTATAAACACGGAACAGAGAATCCTGAAAGAAAAAAAATACAGTTCAAGTTCAATAACTTTAAAGCCAATAACTTTAAACTTCCAAAGAAAATGAAAGAGGACCTTTTTACTCTTTTGGATTTGTGCTCATCTTCCTAAAATTTCAATTGTCACAATGCATATTCTCTAAAAGTCTCACTTCTTTGATTATAGGAGAGAAGAATTAACATACCTTTATACTTGATTAAATGCATTTTGAAGGGAAGGAAATGAGCATCTTTAGGAGTAATAGGACCACAAATAGAACCTCCTTGTACTTAAATTGGAAAACCAATCTTAATGGATGAGGGTTTCATCACTGTGTGAATGTCAATATTTATGTAATATGTAGTACTGTTGAATAACTGCCAGTATTTCTTTAACATATAATCTTTTTTTCTAATGAGTATGTGAAAAATGTTAGAAAGTTGTCATGTTTCTGGAAAATTTTATTTTCTCAGATGAACAACTACTTTGGAATAAGTGGCAATAGAAGCTACAGCCATCATGGTTACCCAAAGCAGAGGAAATGTATCCTCCAGAACACTCATATATTTTAATGAATTATGTAGTCAACACTCTGACAGCTTCCTAAAAATTCAGATGTTTGGAGTGTTAACACCATTAAAGAAGATAAGAGGCTCCTAGGTCATTCTTGTCTTCTGACATCCCTATCTGAAATCATATGTAGTAGTAGAGCCACAGAAAGAATGAATCTGCCATGCATGTCAGAACTCTTGCTATGTGATAATATCCTGGCAATTAAGGGATTTACATAAAGTAATTTTCAGGTCCCTGAGAGCACAGACTATCTTACTCTTTTCATGGTCCCCAAAGAAGGCTTCAGAGAGCCTCCATGAAAATGTTATATATAGTAGCTGCTCCAGTTTGAGCTCATGAAGGCTCACCAGAATAACCAAGAATGATTATAGGGTAAGAGGAAGAATTCTTGGAAGAATTTATTGTTTGAATCCTTCAAAATCCTGAAAGAAAGAAATGCCAAATAAAGAGAAAATTGGGATCTTATAATCATAACTGCTTGAGAGTACATTCAAACTCCATTTACCCTTCTATTCCATTCAGATCCTCAGTAGATTAGATGAAGCACACCCCCCCCCCCCGCCACATTAGGAACAGCCATCTGCTTACTCAGACACTAATCTCTTTCAGAAACCTCTCACAAACACTTCAAGAAAAACTCTTTCACTGGATACTTGAATATCCTATGGTCTAACCAAGTCTACAAATAGAATGAGCCAAAAACCTTGAGTTTAGTTCAAGTATAATATCAGAAGAATGGTGGATATAATTCTACATATCAGATTTTCCATTGGTAAAATGCCTACCAATTCATGAATGAATCCTAGTTTTCTAGAACTCCTATTAAATTACAAATAAAACACAAATAAACAAAGAGCCAGAAGATGCAATGTGTGAAGCTATGCCTGGCTGCAGAAACCATGGAACAGAGAGTGTTTGAAATTCAATTTAGGGTCCTCAATTATCAGCAATATAGGAACAAGCATAAATGGGCTTATCAACACTGGTGGAACTTCTGTAGAGTAACTGACTGCATGCTGATAGGACCAACATAAACTACCAAACTTGGTCAATGATCTTTATAAAGTGTAATGTTCAACAAGAACATTCTCTATTGAAGAGATTACTTTATTCAAACTCTCATTAGTTCCTGCTTTAACCCAAGAGTAACTGTATCTGAAAAGTCAGCTACATAAGTGTCTTTATTTTATGATGACATTATTAAAAGAAGGAAATGCCAGTGGATAGGGTAACCTGTACTTCTGTTAAGGATTAGCTGGTGCCTCAATATCCTTTTAGTGATTCTAAAATCATTTTTTAAACTATTTACTTGAAGTTAAAAAAAAGGAGGGGGGGGGGCTACTTCCTGAATGGACGGAGGATTCTTGGAGGAAAAACAGTCAATTGAACAAACTTGCTGTAAGGACAGGAAACCAAGATCAACTTATACATAATAGCTAAATGATGTTTGTTAAATAGGGAGATGGCAGAAAATGATAGTCAATTTGATAATCAAATCAGGTGATAAATATCCACCCATATTCTCAATGATTGTGCTTTATCTGACATGATGAATGAGGTCTAGGGGAAAAGTAGACAAATAGAAAGACTAACAGTTAGATGTTTATGTCTATATCTATAATATATCAAAATATGTGGCACACTGCACAAGCAATGATCAGAAGTAAACTTATGACATTGAATGAATACATTGGGAAAAGAATAAATACTTAAGATCAATTGATTAAACCATAAGGAATTAAAAACAAAGAAAAATAAATTATCTGTAATCAAAGGAATATAAGCAATAAAAATTAGGGCATAAATAAATTGGATATAGTAAATCAATATAAATTTACCCAAACTAAATACTTGTCTAAGATCAATAAAGGGATGCTAACTCTGCCACCTGAGGACTTTTGTCTGTGTCATGTGCTTGCTCACTCTAAAGGTGGTCCTCCTTTCCAACTCCTCTGGGACTATAGTACTGCCCTATGACCTACACCAAGTGCCTGCTTTACCCACAGATATCCCTACATCTCTCTTCTGAGATATAGATACCACCACTGAGGAGTTGTCTGGAGTGCCTTCTCACCCTACAATTAACCATCCCCTCATATCCCATCTATGACTGCAATACCACCATATGCACATGTATACTGAGGGCAGGCTCACTCCACAGGTAGCTTCCATTTTTTTCTTCCTTCTGTGACATCCTAACACTGTCATTTGTACCTGTGTGATCCATTGTAGTAGGCTTTCTTGGACCACCAGCCCTCAAATCATGACACAGACTTAATATTACTTATGAATACTCAGCCTTAGTTTAGGCTTGTCTCACTAGCTCTTATAACTTATTTTAACTGATTTCTCCTCATATACAATTTGCTTCAGAGATTTTTACATTTCTTTCATTCTATATGTGCTACTTTCCTGCTTCCTCTGTATCTGGCTGGCAGGTGGCTGCCTGGCTGACTGACCCTGGGCATCTCCCTCTTCTTCTCCCTCATTCTCTCTTAAGCCTCGATTCTTCCTCCTACTTATTCTCTCTAACAGTCAGCCCCACTTTTCTCTCTACTGCCTAGCTATTGGCCATTCAGTTTTTTATTAGACCAATCAGGTGCAATCAGGTGCTTTAGGCAGGTAAGTTGAAACAAATGTAGTATCTTTACATAGTTAAACAAATGCTCTACAACATTTCCCCCTTTTTTCTAAATAAAAAGAAAGGTTTTAATTTTAACATAGTAAAACTGTATATAAGAAGCATAGTTATCAAGTAAGAATTACGTTTACAATATCCAGTCTCTTTGCATTTGTCAAATCTGGAGAAATCACTTAAGCAGGCAAGATGAAACAAATGCAACATATTTTTACATAGTTAAACAAATGCAGCATAAACAAATGTAACACGTCTTTACATAGTTAAACAAATGCTCCACAACACTCCATAGATAATCTTCACCTCTGCTTCTCTCTGACACTCTAATCTTGACTTCTGGGAAACCACAGGGAGAGCCTGCTCATTTTATAGAGTGCCTTCTGATGAGAACAGAAATTGTTCCTGTCTATAGATGAAACAGTACCTCTGCTGTCCCAATGTCTAGTCAACACTGAGTGACCGCAGGACTGAACTTCAGGCATCACCAGTTCATACAAAACCTGTCAAACCAGGGTAACAGAAATAGAGATACAAATGCTCACTCAATAAATGTGGGTCTTCCTTAACATAGGACACAATCAATGTCCTAATTCCAAAAACTTAGTTCTTATTGTGTAAAACACAAAAATAATAATATGTCTCACGTGAAAATACTAATTCCCCAATAAGGGTCCAAAGTGAGAGCAATCTGGATGAAGCTTAACAAAATTAGTTCAAAGAACAATTATAAATATGTTCAAGGAATTAAAAGAGGACATGAAGAAGTGTTGAGATTAAGAAGAAATAAAGTTAAATGAAATAAAGAAGACAATTAAGGATATGAAAGTAAAATTCAATAAAGAGAAATATAAGAAGCCAAACCAAAAATAAAACTTGAATTGGAAAATTCAGTAAGTCTAGTAAGTTCAATGGAGAGCCTCACCAATAGAATGAGTAAGGTTCAAGACAGAATATGGGGACTTGAAAACAAGGTAAAGTAATTGGACCACTCAGTAAAGAAAATGACAAATTAAAAAAAAAAACAAAAACATGTCACAACTATGAATGAAATATGGAATATCTTTGAGATATCATGAAAAGACCAAATCTATGAATCATAAGCATAGAAGAATAAATTCAATTCAGAGACGCCAAAAATACTTTCAATAAAATAATAAAAAAATCCCAAATCCAGGGAAAAAGATGCCCATTCAGGTACAAGAGGCTTATAGAAAACCAAATAAACATAAACAGATAGGAAATACCCAACATCACAGGATAGTCAAAATACTAGATATATGAAAAACAGGCAGTATATTGAAAGCTTCAAGAGAGGAGGATGAAATCATATAAAAAGGCAGGTCTAGCATAATAATATCTGATTTTTAAATGAAGACATTAAAAGAAAAAAGGTATTGGACTGATTGTGGTGGTATTGCATTCCCCAAAATATTGTGTACTTTAATAAACTTATCTGGGGTCAGAGACAGAACAGCCACAATATTAAACATGAGGATAGGCAGTGGTAGCATATGCCTTTAATCCTGGCATTCCAGAGGCAGAAATTCATGAGTTCAAGGATACACCCAAGCATGGTGACCCACGCCTTTAATCCCAGAAAGCAAGTCTTCAATCCCAGGGAGTGGCGGTAGAAAGCAGAAAGGTATATAAGGCGTGAGGACCAGAAACTAGAGGCATTTGCCCTGGAGAGGCATTTGCCCTGGAAAGGCATTTGCCCTGGAGAGGCATTTGGCCTGGAGAAGCATTTGGGCTGGTTAAGCTTTCAGGCTTCTAGCAGCAGTTCAGCTGAGAGTCATTCGGATATGAGGACATAGAGGCTTCCAGTCTGAGGAAGCAAGACCAGCTGAGGATCCGGCGAGGTGAGATAGCTGTGGCTTATTTTGTCTCTTTGACCTTCCAGTGTTCACCCCAATACCCGGCTCAGGTTTGATTTTATTAACAAGACCTTCTAAGATTCATGCTACAACTGATGTCCTGTGAGTTTACTGTAGATGCTAAACCAGACTATTACATATAGGAAAAGTATCATAATTACATGAGAAATAAAGACTTTCCACAACAAGAGCAGACTTAAAGAATTTATGTCAAAAGAATTTATGTTAAAAGAATTTATGTAGCCAGACCTACAGAAGAAACTGAAATGAATTTCTCAGACTGAAGAGAAGAAAAAGCATGTTTAATAGGCTACAGGGAAAGAATAAAAAATTCTAGGTTGGTTATACAAAGGAGTACTAAGAAAACAAGTCCCCAATATTAACAAATTTATAGAATTTATACAAATTTCCCAATAATAACTGAATATCAATAATCTCAAGTCTCCAGTCAAAAGAAACAGGCTAGTAAACTGGATTTTAAAAAACAGGATCTATAATTTTACTGCTCCCAGAAAACACATCTCATGACCTAGGATAGATATTGCCTTGGGTGAATGGTTGAGCAAAGGTATTCCAAGCAAAGGAGCCAGGAAATAAACAGAAGTGTTATTCCAATATTAGACAAAATAGAATCCCAATTAAAACTAATCAAAAGAGATAAAGAAGATCACTGCATACTGATCAAGGAACAATCAATCATAAGGACATTACAATTTGAAACACATTTGCTCCAAACACAGATGTACCCAATTTCATACAGCAAGTTTCAAAGATTAGATCAAACATAGTAATAGTGGGTGAATTCAATATTCTGCTTTCAACAGTGGACAGATCATCTAGACAAAAACTGAATGAGAAAGGTAAGCATTAAATGACACCATAGAGCACAGGAACCTGTCAAATATCTACAGAATATGGTACCCAAATGCTAGAGATTAAACAGCCTTCTCAACCTTCTTATGTTTCCCTAAAATATAACACATTTGGGACACAAAGTCCATCTCCGCAAATACAGGAAAATTAAAATAACTCCCTATATCTTATCTTACCACCATGGAATAAAAGTAGACATCAACTGCAATAGAAATTACAGAAAACATACAAAATCACAAATATAGAACAACACAGCATTTAATGATGAATGGATCACTCAAAAATAAAGAAGGTGTACAAATAGGAAAAGTCAAAGTATCTTTATTTGCAGATGATGATGATATGATTTCTAAATTAAGAGACCCTGAAGACTCCACCAAAAATCTCTTAGTGCTGATGAAAACTTTTAGCAAAGTGGCAAATGGCAGGACACAAAATTAATACACAAAACTCAGTAGCCTTCCCGCATACCAATAGCAAACACACTGAAAAAGGATGTCCAGAAAAATCATAAGGAATCATACCATCTTTCTTACTAAAATTTCATAGAATAACTATAAGTTTGTGTATAAAATACATATACATGCATAGTTTAAGTGAAATTTTTCAATCTGGTCAGGGTTGTCCAAGAGACTCTCAATATACTATAGGCTATTCCTGTTGCCCTAAGCTGCCCCCCAGAAGTTGAAAGGAAGTCACTATGGTTGAAGACACCATATGTTTTTGACACATGTCTCAGAATATCGCAGCTGGATCTGAGCCGAAAGCTCCCTCCCCAAGAACTAGGTTTTATGGTACTGAAAGGCACAATTAAACCTCCCAAGGGAGCAAAGCAGCCAATAGTCCAACACACCTATGAAACCTATGAACTACCACAATGACTAGCATGGCTCAATAATCTCAAGGATACAATAGTGTCACACATACCTTGGCAGCTCTCTAATTAGATTTCAAGTCCATTCAGCAAGGGGGAAAGTGTGCCTTATACTGGAAATGTAGCCAATTACTTAGGATATTGAAATCATCAGTCTTGGAGGAGAAGCTACAACCACCATTTTTCTAAGCCATCATAATTCCTAACTAAACTCTAAATATTTATCCTTATACCTAAAGATAAGTATAGTTATCACCCCTCTTCAAAGAAAAGTCTTCTTCTATCACTCAGAGACTACTACAGAAAACCACAAATGATAATAAGGCAAAAAGACAAGTGACTATGTGGTACCCATCTCCAACTGATGCATTTGAATCATAGCATCCTCACCTAAGTCTCAGGGATCATAACAGAAGAGTGGGTGGAAAGAATGCAAGACTCCAAGGAATAGGAAGTCTGCTATGAGATTATGTCTCCTAGAAATGTAAGAGAAGCTAAACTCATGAAGTGTCATCAGCATGGCTACCTAAACAAAGCCTGAACCAAGATGACACCAAAAGAAATGCTAACATGTAAAGGAAAAAAAATCTCATGGGGCCTCAACTCTAGACAAAAAAGTACAGACCATTAAGGAATGCTGAGAATGGGAGAAACAGTCTTCCCCAGGGAACAACACACCAATTGGTTATCCAAAACCAACTGGTCAGTCTTGAATTAGTATATACAAATAACTATATGTACTAAGTACATTTTGCTTATATATTTAGGAATATATAAGTGTGTACCAAAAGCAATCTATAAATCTATGAAATTCCAATAAAAATTCCAGGACAATTCTTCACATACATAGAAGAAACAATCTTAAATTTATATAGGAATGGAAAAGTTCATGAATTACCTAAGCAAAACTGACTGACATTAATACCGTGGGAAATATAACCATCCTAATTTCAAATTATAGCAGAGCTATAGTGATAAAATCAGTGTGACATGCAATAAAAACAGACACATAAGACAAAGGAGCAGAATTGAAGATATATCTTCACATAACCACAGCTACTTGATATTTGACAAGGAAGCAAAATTTAAACCTCCAAACCACAATATCTTCCACAAATGGTGCTAGGAGTACTGGGTATCAACATGTAGAAGAATGAAAGTATCTTTTTTTTTTCTTTTGATACAGGGTTTCTCTGTGTAGCTTTACACCTTTCCTAGAACTCGCTCTGTAGCCCAGGCTGGCCTCAAACTCACAGAGACCCACCTGCCTCTGCCTCCCGAGTTCTGGGATTAAAGGCATGTGCCACCACTGCCTGGCTGAAAGAATCTTCTTATCTATCCTTCTGCACAAAACTCAAATCCAATCCCTGTCTGAACGTTGGACTGGCTCTTTGAAAAAAGTAAGGAGAGCACTTAGATATGTAAGCACAAGCTAAGTTCTTTCTGAATAATCTGGTAGTGCAGGGAGTAAGGCCAATGACTGACAAATGGGATGTCATGAAAACAACCAGCTCTGTACAACAAAGGTAACTCAGCTGAGTAAAAAAGTAGCCCACAGAATGGGGAAAAAAATCTTCGTCAGCTCTACTTCCAACAATGGCTTAATACCTAGAATACAAACAAGCGAAGACAACTGGACAATGATAAAATAAACAATCTAGTAAAAAAAAAAAGATCAGTCTGAAAAGAGAATTCCCAAACAACAACAACCAAAGCACTTATTTATTTTTTATTTATTGACTTAAAATTTTTTATACAATGTATTGGATATCTCCAGCTGGAGATGCTGGAAAGATTGTGCAACTTGTGGAAAGGTGAATCTCCGCTGAAGCGGTGAGTCACTGGGGATGAGGCCCTCTGGCATTACAGCGTAGGACTACTTCCTGGTCACTTTCTGCTTCCTGATTCCAGCCACTTGCTTCCACTGTCATGTCTTCCCCTCCATCTTCCATGACAGTCTCACCATGATAGAATGATCCCCTCAACTTGTAATCCCAGATGAACTCTTCCCCATTTTTTAAAGATTTATTTTAATATTTATGTATATGTGTGTTTGTATATGCAGGTACATATGTGTGCATGTTCCCCAGAGGCCAGAATAGTAGCTCAGATCCACTGGAGCTGGAGTTCCAGGTGGTTATGAGCCACTTGATGAATGCTGGTATTGGGAACTGAGCTTCTGTTATCTGCAAGAGCATCAAATACTCTTAGGTACTTACCCTATTCCTCCTCTCCTTTAAAAGTCTTCTTTTTCAGGTATTTGTTCACAGCAGTGCATAAAGGAAATAATACAGTAACTAAGGTAAAACAAGAGATTATATGAATTACTAATATCTTCACTATAAATCCCTCATACATTAGAAAATAGTGGTAAAATACTATGAAATGGATGCTTGACATGTTAGATGAAGTAGATGCATTTCTTAGACATCACATATTGCTAAACTCACAAGAACAGATAATTTGATATATATATAATATATATTATATATATTTGAATAAATTAGTAATGACTTTCAACAAGACAAAACACTGGGCCGAGATGGGTTCCTTGGTGAATTTTACCAAACATTTAAGCAAGAAATTAAGTAAGAAGGTCTATATTGTCTCTTTAGAAAGACAAAAGCATATCCTATGGAGCCACCATTACCATAATACCAATGGCAAGTCAAAACATAAGAAACAAACAAAAAACAAAGTACAACTGACATTCTTTATGGATGCAGATACAAAAGTCAACAACAAAATATTAGCATGTTGAAACCACTAATTTAATAAAATAGATTGCACCCAAACAATGAAATGGTATTCATCACAGGCATGCAAAAAATTCTCTGATTCAATACTCAAAAATTAATTATTGCACCCGTTTCTCTAACAGAGCTATGAAGAAAAATAATCACATTACTACATCAGTAGATAAAAAAAGACATTGAACAAAAATCTATCTACGATACAAAAATTTAAGATGAAGAATAGAGAGAAATTTCTTCAATGTAACAAAGAATCTCTACAACCCCCAAACTATTTTCATACTTAATATCAGAGGCGAGGCTTGTGGGTCTTCCTTCACCAGTGCTTTTTGACAATGCACTGAAAGTCTTAGATTGACCCGGACCAGCAGGTCCTGAGCAGGAGGACCACGGGTTCAAAAACAAAGACAACAGGAAAGCTGGGGTCAGGAGGCCTTGCACAAGCTATGTCTTATGCCAAGCAAGTTTATTAAGAGGTACAGCAATGCCAATGCGTAAACTGTTTACAGGTGGAGAATGGGACAAAGCAAGCAGAAAGCTAATTAAGCAATGTTGGCAAAGAAAACACAGGATACCTCAGATACAGCTGCCTTTGGGAAAGAGTTGGGTTCCCAGATACTGCAACCTTCACTTCTTTAAGGCTAGAAATAAAACCTGCTTTTCTCCATAGATGACTTGACCCTCTGTATAGGAAACTCAAGATAAATGAAAAAAGAATGAGGACTGATTGGAGGCTATAGAAGAGCTGCAAGAGATGAGGTCATCTTAGACAAACCCATCTTGCTACTGTCAACCAGCCATGAGCAATTGAAACTTGAAATTAAAATCAAATATATCATTTATATTAGCACCTCAAAAATGAACTACTTATATAAAATTTAACAAAATACATAAATGTCTATGTGAGGAAAGTACTAAAAGCTATGTGATGACCCCATGTGTCATAGCAAAAATCTTCTTACCAGATGCCAGCATCTTGATACCCAACTCCCCAGCCTCCACAATTATAAGAAATAATTTTATAATCTTTTAAAATTACCCAGTCACAGCATTCTATTATAGTATCATGAAAAGGGCAAAGACAGATACCAACATTATGATCCATGAAAGAAGAATTGATAAGCTAGACTTGGTGAAAAAGAAGTTTCTACTCTTCAAGTGACACTTTCAACAGAATAAAAGCAAACATAAGTTTCATGCTGTGAGGAAATACTTGAAATGAACATAGCAGATAAGAAGGCACTGTCATCCAATCCACAAAGAACTAATAAAGCTCAATATACATACACATATATCTGATTTTAAAATGGTCCATGTGGGGCTGGGGAGGTGGCTGAATGGTTAATAGTGTTTGCTATCAATTGTAAAGACTGTAGTTCTGATCTTAGCAACTACATAACAAGTTAGGCACTCAACATATATCTGTAGCTCCATCTCTGAGGGGTCTAATGGCCTCTTCTGACTTCTGCCTGTGCAGATTTATATGCCTGTACATACAAGTATGCATATACTCTAGACATATACATAGAAATGAATAAAATAAACATTTAAAAACTGTACCAAATATTAAAAGAGACATCTCAACTAAGAAGACATACAGATGGCAAATAAATATATTAAAAATGATTCACATCATGTCATATAATCAACAGTTTTGAAAATGGTAGTATAAGAAGAGTCAGAATTATATAGTGATGGGTTTGTCTTCTGTTGATTGTAAGATGGTCTTGTATTACCCAGTCAACTTAATGGGAGTCAAAATCAATAATCTGTTATTATTGTATTTCCAGTATCTTCACATTTCAAATATTAGTTTCAGTTGTCAACTTGATACAGCTGGGAAAGGGGAGCCTAGGAATGTGGGCCTGGGATATATGAGAAAGGTAGATGAGCAATCCAGATACATAGATGGATGGATAGATATATACATACATAGATAGATAGATACATACATAGATAGATACATAGATACTGAGAGACAGAGAGACAGAAAGAGAAAGAGTTCCTCCATGTTTTCTGTTGCAGTTCTTGCCTCTAGGTTTCTGCCTCAAGCTTGTAACTCAAACCAAACCTGTCTTGGCTTCCTTCAAAGATGAACTATATCCTTTAAGCCAATTAACCTCTTTCCTTCCCAGGTTACTTTTGGTCATGCTTTTATCACGTCAATAGACACAAAGCTAGAACATCCAAAGAGTAGTTATTTTCTCTGACACTAGTTGATGTCTCATTTAAATACATTTATTTAGTACCTTTCAGAAACCACAAGATTGAAAAAAAAACCAAAAACCCACATAGGATCATTTTAGTTAAGGGAATATTGTGGCAGTGTGAAAAGATTGTGAGATGGAAGGGGTTTATCCACTTCCTTTACCATGCATGACAGTTCCACATTTTATGACCTGAGTGCTGAGATTACAGGTGTACACAACTACACCAGGCTCTTGTATGCTTTCATTAAAGAAGGAAAATTCTCCTTATCAAAAATATTGAATCAGTTCTGATTTTTTCCAGATGAAGAATGATGCCTAAACACTGACTTTGTGTGCTTACATAGCTAGTAGTGGTACTGTTACAATGATAGTTCAAGTTCATGATCTCTCACAGTGCAAAATTCTAAAGGACAGAGTCTCTTCTGTGACTCAAGGCAATCTCTCAATTATAATTCCTTGGAAAATCAAAAAGCAAATGAAAGAATTACAGCATATACAGTGGCACAGAATATACATAACCATTCCAAAATGAATGAATTGATGTATAGTGAGGAAATACCAGACCAAATCAATATTGAAACCCTGCAGGGTATACCCAAAATTCTGTAGCATCATGTCTGATGTCAAAGGGCTTAGAAGACTCCACTCTTCTAGCTTTTCTGACTGCAACACACTTCTATCTCTTGGACTGATTCCACTTTGTCTGCAGCTCTCATCAACAGATGTCCTATGGCTCTGGCATTTCCAACATCCTGGGGTCAATACAAACAATGTAGGCTTCACTTTCACAGCTTCACACAATGACCTCTCAGGGCCTCCATTCAGGAATTCCTCTGCTACACATCTGACCTCAGTGATTTTCCTTAACCATGGAGGAAGATTCTACAACCCTTTAACTCCTGTATCCTTCATAATTCTAAAACTAAAAAGATAGAAAAAGTACTAAGTTTTACAGTCAGCTTGGAATGGAGCCTGTCTGCTTCCTTGAATCACATTTGCATAAGCTTTCCTTTCTAGGAGCAGAAAATTCTCCAGGCATTTCCTCTTTACAAGTTAAAAGCTTAGTTGGGTGAAGTCTTACCCTTAGGGTACCACTCCTCTTATTCTATTTTGTAACTGACTTTTTAAAAATCTTTTCGTCTCTTTCAGCATAAACCTTGGCTCCAATCTTAAATTTCTTGATGGTGTTTTTTCCTCAAACAGTACATTTTGCATTTATTTTTATCACACTTGCTCTTTTATATTGTAGAACTGCATAAGAGTGATTATTAATAATCATGCAGTGGAGTCAATATTAGGGTGTCTTAAATCTCCTCTGCCAAAGAAATTAGTTCATTATGTTTCAGTTTAGCCCCAGGTGTTCTATTTTAAAGATGGCATGGCGACCTTGACGGGTGGAGCTAAGGGGGCACAGTGGAAAGTCACTCTCACCATGTAGGCGGCAGATGGCACCCAGGCAGAAAGTTTTATTATTAAAGGGGGAAGGGAGAGGAGAAGAGAGGGAAAGAGAGGGAGAGACAGAGACAGAGACAGAGAGAGAGACAGAGAGAGAGATGGAAAGAAAGAGAGAGAGAGAGAAAAAGAGAGAGGGAAAAAGAGAGCAGAGGGGCATGTGCCCTCCTGACAAGAGAAAGGAAGAAGAGAGAGAAGGGGGAGGGATTTCCTCTTAAAGAGGACTTTACATAAGATGATGTTGTTAGGATACTGGGCAGGTTCCAAGGGGCAGGTCTAAATGCTAACACCAGGGATGTTTTTAGTATGAGGACAGAAAGTAACTACATTCTTTTCCAAAATATCAAAAGAATGGTCTCCAGCCCCATTGCTAATGTTTTTCCCCTTTGAAATGTTTTGAACTTAGCCTCCATAGTCGATATTGGTATCAGCAACACTGTCTTCCAAGGTCCTTCAAGGATGACTTGTTAAGCACTGCTTATAGCATTCAGCTGCTTTCCTAGTCCAAAGTCCCAGTCTACCACATTCCTTCCCAAAATAGCACTGTCAGGTCTGTCACAGCAATAGCCTATTTCCTGTACCAACTTCCATCTTAGTTACTTCCCTATTGTTGTGATAGGATATTATGACAAAGGCAATTTATAAAATTTATAAAAGAAAGTGTGTTGAGTGGGGAGTCTTACAGTTTCAGAGAATTAGAGTTCATCACCATCATGGCAAATTGCATGGAAGCAGGCAGGCAGGCATAGTGCAGGTGCAGTAACTGAGATTTTTACATCTTGACCCCCAGTCATGATGCAGAGAGCTAGTTGAGAATAATGTGGGCTTTTGAGATATCACATTCTGCCCCCAGTAACATTCTTTCCCCAAGACCACATCTCCTAAACACTACTACCAACTTGGAAGCAAGTATTTAAACATATGAGCCTTTGGGTTATTCTTATTCAAACCACTACAGAAAACAGTTAAGATGTAAGCCTAAAGAGAGGTTTTAGGTCATTGTGGGGTTGTAGTACTCCAGTCCCTTCATTTTTCTCTGTGTTTCTTAATTGATGGGAGGTAAATAGTTTGCTCTTCCATGTGATCCTGCTCTAATGGGCTGCCTCAATGCAATAGACAACAAGCCATGGACTGACACCCCTCCCAAAACTGTGGTCCAAAATCAAACTCTGTCCTTATCAGTCTATTAACTCATGTCTTTTTTGTTGTTGTTTTTGTTTTTGTTTCAGTCATGCCCAGTCAACTAATACAGTCACATGACAAAGGGGAAAGCATAGGTGTAAATGTTACAGCTCTGAAGAGAAAGAATTCACCCTTGGAAGTGTTACAGCTCTGAGGGAGAAGGTTTCCCCAATGCAAATATTACAACTCCAAATGGAAAGGTATCCTGGTATTTGGGAACCAAGGAATACCACAAAGTCATATCACACAACAAACCTTACACAAAAGATTTATTGGGTGGGAAAAACCCAGGAGGGTGTCTGCCTCTGCTTGGATGAGAAGCAACAGAGAACTGAGCAGGAGACAGGGTTTATATAGGGTTTCTTGGTGGGGGGGAGGAGACTGGAGCTTTCCAGGGTGGCTATTTCCAGGAAGGCACTGGTGGAATTTGAATTCATGAACTTGGGGTAAGCCCAGGGGGGGATGGTGGAATTTCAAGCTCAGGGATTGGTGGGTTTTGAAGTCCTGAGCTTGTGTTTTTTTACTCTATAGGGTAGAGCTTGGTCATCTGCATCTGGAGGGCT
>CABHPQ010176025.1:0-42779 GCA_902168405.1 Peromyscus aztecus | reverse complement strand
CCAATATTTGAGAAGAGCTGATATCAAGAGGACTGTTTTTAATTCAACAAAGCAATGGCAACTCATGTTCCAACCCACTCATTCATAGTTTTGGCTCATCACCAATGCCAGTGAGTTCAGATTCCTCCATCGAGCATCTGTGCAGACCAATAAACTTCTCTTCATCCTATTAAAATGTGCATGACTTCCTCTGCATGGTTATTTTACAAAAGAAAATTCAACCTTTTGAATGCTTCTTTCCAGTTACTTCAAGCCAACTTTTCTCTAACTAAATATAGCAAGAGATATATATGACTGTGAATATTTAAAATAACTCTTACATCTGGAGTTCTCTTTATTTTCCTCAACCAACCATACATATGCTTCTAGGATCTGTGAAAAGCAAGAGAGGGTATATATATATATATATATATATATATATATATATATATATATATATTTTATTTGCCTTCTTGATTTTGTTAGCATTCACTGAAGGAGTTTGAAATCATGTCTTAAAGTTAATCTGGGATTGTCTTTGTTTAATGTAGACTAGTCTACGTAGTGTATAGAGATCAATAACTCACAGGTATAATACCCTCACAATGAAAGAATTAATCTCTCCCTTTAGAAATAATACAGAAAAGGCTAGAGTTAGTTTTTTGGGTTTTTTTTGTTTTGGTTTGGTTTTTGTTTTTTTTGTTTTGTTATTTGGTTTTTGGTTTTTTGGTTTTTCGAGACAGGGTTTCTCTGTGCAGCTTTGCGCCTTTCCTGGAACTCACTTTGGAGACCAGGCTGGCCTCGAACTCACAGAGATCTGCCTGCCTCTGCCTCCTGAGTGCTTTAGAGTTAGTTCTTTTTGTCTTCTAAGTCAGTGCTTCCATCTGCCCATACAACCTAAGTGAGAAAGACAAAAGCCCCTAGATGCCTCCAGGTTGCCTTGCAAATCTTCTCTTTCCCAGTTGATCTTGGATATACACTGTCTCTTGTGCTGTGTGACCTACTAGCTCTCTGTTTTTACTTGCTCATCTCAAGTCTAGAAGAGTGGGCATTGATCAAGCCACGCATGTGCTGATCCTTGCCCTATTTGTGCTAAAAAAATTACAACCAGTATTTCCTATTGTGTTTATAAACAAAGCTTTGCTCTTGGTTACTCCCAGGGGACTAAATACATATGTTTCTCTCTTCAAAAAACTAAAAAGGAAATATGACTTTCTGTTTCTGTTCTAATTAGAGTTTTGAACAAAAGCAACAAACTAAAAACTTTAAAAGACACTCTTTTCTAAAATCTGTAGTATTCAGAGCTGGAAAGATGGCTCAACAGTTAAGTATGGTCTGTTCCTCCAGAGGATCTGGGTTCAGTTCCCAATAGGATGCAAACCATCTGTAGCTCCAGTTCCAAGGGATCTGACACATTTTTCTGGCCTCCTCAAGCACCACGTATACAAATGGTTCATATATACACATGCAGCCAAAACACCCATACACATAAAATAAATTACCTTTTTTAACTTAAAGTTTGTATTATTGACTAACCCCAAAACATGGGCTAGTGGTCCAGTGATTTTTTTCCTCTGTAAGACCTTTAAGAGATTGTATAAAAACACAGATTTCTTTCCCAATTCTAATAAAATATTTTACTACCCAAGCTACATTTTCATCTTGATTCCTTGTACAGTTCTAATTCTGCATTAAGTTATATATTAATATGAATTAATATATATTAATTCAACCTGAAGTTTTCAATTCTAATGAGCCACTTTACCTTCAAAATACTTTTATTTTATTAGATTCATTTATGCAACCACAATGTGGACACCTGAAAGATAACCAAAATTAATATAGATGAAAGGACAGAAAAGATATTGTCACTTTGTTTGGGGATATATTTATAACGATTCTTCTAAACAAAGAAATCATATCCTTCTATGTTTTTAAAAACACTTTTATCTAACTTGGTGACTTGGGAGCAGATGATTGTGCCTCCGCCTGTCTGTCTGCCTATCAGACCCTCCTTTCTGTAACTGCATAAGGCCAGTCTTAGCTCATTGCCAGGTGTGGGCTGAGGAAGTGTCTGGGAATGTAGAAGGATGGGGAAAGCAACAGCCTTCTTCTTAATGATGCTGATCCGCCAGGTTAACTATCAGGTTTCCTGAGTTAATAATTTCCAGTCTTCAGTTTGGCCAGAAGTTCACCTGTGTGGTTTTCTTACCCTTTTTTAATGAGAAGGCAACAGAAACTTCACCTGAGTTCAGGTTGTTTTGTTTTTCATGTTTCCAAAATGTAAAATTATATTAGCAAAGTGAATTATAGGGAGCTTTAAGTAAATTAGGATTCTCTTCTTATATAGAAAAATTTTGGTTAGATGTATCTGTTAGGAATACATATTTTTTGCATTTTATATTTATTGATAATTCATATTATAAACATAGTAAACAAATTAGATTTCAAAGAAAGTTAATTACTGAGATATTCACATTACAAAGATGCTTGTAACTGACTGATAGCTTATATGCATTATGAATATATAATATACAGGTATATGGTATGTGACATATCCATTGTGTAGAAATATGCTTAAAATTTTCCATTTTAATATATGCTAGGCATGCATTTGCTAGATATTTCTCAAGCTAATTTAAAAATATTTAATACTAGTTGTTTTTTTAAAGATATAATCCCTGTAAGGTCTTTACCCATTCAAGAACCAAACCATAACTGAACATCTATTTTATATCTGGAATTGTGCTGAATTCTGGAAGCTTAAAGCAAAAACATTGTTTTTGCTCTGGGGGATTGAATTCGATCCTTTTCGCCTTGCTAGGCCAGCATATGTGACAAAAGCTATACAAGGAAGTTTGTTTGTATTGTGGTTTGATGAGCTGTAGTCTGTTGTGGTAAGGAAAACATGGCTGCGTGGGTAGCTCTCAGCTGTGGTGGTGGGATTGCCTATCTGCATACATTACATGGACACACCCCCTAAGAACCCCCACCACTTCCCCACACAGAGTCACCATGACCCTGTACATGAGCCTGTGGGAACATTTCACCATCAAACCCAACAATGCCTGAATTATCTGTGTTATACAGATATTGAAATAAAACCTTGCAATAGATTTATGTACAAAATAATGAATGTATGAAAGAAGCAGATCAGGCCATTTGCCCCGGGGTAACTAGAATCTATCGGGTTGGAGGAGAATGGCCGCATCATCAAAGACCATGCTGCATTTAGGACATGGCAAAGCAGACCAGGGTGGCAGAAGCCAGAGGGAAAGAAATGGTTTGAGAAACAGTGGAGGGGAGGACAGGTTTTTCTGAAATGATTTCAAGAAAAAACTATGCTAAGCTCCTTGTTGCATCAGTGAATATTTACTGGCTCGCTTCTGGGGACCACGTACCCTTCCTGGCTTTCAGACTCCGGCCGTGGTAAACGGCGGCTGGGGTCTCACGGGGCATAGCCAGCGGGAGAGTTCCTTGTCTCACTGCCGTGACCAAATGCCTGAGACCAAATGGGATATCGTCCATTGTGGCTGGACAGTCATGTGGACTGGAGGGTAAAGGAGCTGTCACATTAACTTCTGCAGTCAGGAATCAGAGAGATATGTGTGCAGGAGCTCAGTTCACTTTCCCCTTTTTATTCAGTTAAAGGTCAGTCCCTCGGATGATACTGCCCATATTCAAGATGAGTCTTTATTCCTCCGTTACATTTTTTCCTGGACACAGCCTCATAGACACACCCAGAGGTGTGTTTCCATGGTAACTCTAAATCCAGTCAAGTTGGTCATGAAAATTAACCACCACCACCATGCTCAATGACAAAAACTAAATGAGGAAAAATGAGAAAGGAACTGAGAAAGTAAAAAACTTCTGTTTGTAAAATTCATGTTGTGTGGATCATAAGGATTCACAGGGAGTGTGAGATAGGAAGTGAAATCCAGAGATCATAGCAGGGCTTGTAGTGAGAAATACATGGATTGTCATTGAAATTACAAGGTTGGATGGACGTCCAGAGGGATAGAAAATATAAAAAACAGAGTATGGTCCCTGGCTGAGGTGATTAAGTGACCTAAGACTCTGGGGCATCCCCATATACAAGGGTCAAAGCAGAGATGAAACTTAAATATTAAGCCTCATGTATACCAACCTGAGAATTTTCATTTAAAACTAAGTCCAGGTATTCTAAGCATTCCATCACAAATAGATGCATCCAGGCCCCTCGGTTGTTGCAAACAAATACACCAAAAAAATTCAAATTATGTGTGTGTTATATGTTTCTGTGTCTGCCACCTGCATGTGGTGCCCATGGAAGCCCAAAGAGTGAGTCAGATACCCTGAAACTGGAGTTACAGGTGGCTGTGAGCTGTTCCACATGGGTGCTGGGAATGGAACTTGAATCCTCTGGAAGAACAGTACTCTCTCTTAACTGCTAAGCCACCTCTCTAGCCCCACAGTATTTTTTTTTTAATTTTAGGTGGTGTAAGTCTTGTTATCTAGCCTATATAGTTGATGTCTTGTTTAATTTAATTTGAAATTATTTTTAACTGAATTACCATCACAATTAAAACATCTCCCACCATTTTCAAAGTATGGCTTCAAATATCAACAACAAAAACCCTCATCATTTATTGCTAGAGGTACCCTTTCTACACAAAGAGACCCAGCAAAGGGGAGATATTAAGAAACATTCGCCTCCCTTCTAATCTCCTTTGTGATTTCATAATTGCACCATATAATTATTTTATATCATTTGTTAGTGTTTATTTACCTTCATCTGTTCCTAAGAGTCATTTTCTGATTTTGATTTTGAACTTGTTTTTAAGGTGAGGACTGATTTGCTACTTCAATTTTGAGCACAATACAATGCTATCTTTTTTTATGATGAGACCTCTATTTACATTGTAGTGATTTGTGAAGAGGCATCTTGAATATTTAAAGATGCTACACTAGGAAAATCTCTGTTCTATTTATGCCCTACTTAGTAAAGTTATTTTGCAAAGGTTTTTGAATAGCTATAACCAGAAGAATTATCAACAAATCATAATGGAAATTGTACATAATAGAGAATGCCTTCCCAGAGGACCAAAGCTAAAAACACTGAATTTCTTAAAAATACCACAAATACTTTTTGTAATGCCTGGTGGTTCTGGCAGGAAAGAGACAAATTCCTCTGAGGCAAACACAAGAAAGCTTCAATGTGGGGAAATGAAACAAAACCCAGAACTGTTACTGGCATCTTGGTAGTGGTCTCTGTCAAGCCTTGTGGCCTGGGAAATTTTAACAGGTACATTTGGAGGGTAAGAACTACCTGCTGAGGCGTAGCAGGAACCGTAGTACCACCAGAGGAAGAATAAACAGTCTGCCCTGCAGAGGGAGACTTTGAAGAAAACCATTGACTTAGCCCCAGCTGTACATACAGAAGAGTGGAAGAAAGGAATATGTGGAGAATTGTCAGCTACCCGCCTTTACTCACACAGCATGATGGCTAATCTTCAATGTCAGGGTAATGACTTAGTATCCCATGGAAACATACCTCTGTGTATGTCTTTAGGGTGTTTCCAGAGAGGTTTAATTCAAGAGGGATGATCCACCCTGAATGTGGGTGACATTTATTCCAGGGTCTGTGGTCCCAGACTAAATAAAAAGAAGACTGAGGCCAGAGAGATGGCTCAGGGGATGATGTGGTTGTCGTTGATGTATATCAGAATTTCATAAAAAGCCAGCCATGGTGGTGCATGCTTGTAATCCCAAGTCTAGGTGGCAGAGACAGACAGACGACAGCCTAGTCCAATTCACAAGCCCCATGTGCTACTGAGGGACCTAGCTCAAAACCTAAGGCTCCTAAAGAGTGACACCTGAGTCTCACTCTGACCTTCACAAGGACATGCACAAATGCACCTGCACACACATGTGAAGGTGCGCACAAATAAAACAAATAAAGACTGAAAAGAAGAAGGCACACTGAGCACCAGCATTGCCTCTCTCTGCCATCTGACTGCAGTGTGCTGCCTGCTGCCCTGACTCCCCATCATAATGGGCTGAGCACACTAGAGGGCAAAATAAATACTTCCCCCATTAAATCGCACCTTACCAAGTACTTTGTCACAATAATGAAAAAGTAGGCAATGTGTACTGCCCCAGGGACTCAAACTATATCATTGAAAGGTAGATGGATAAAAACCAAAAGCCAAGTGCCCAAAATGCTGCCTGATCACTCCCAATTGGCAGTGTCCAAAACCACCTAGAAGCAGAAAATATAAATTATCTCTGAGAGAATTTACTTTAGGTGGCATCTAAGAATTCCCCCATACGAGAGTCTGAAGACATGCACACAGTAAACATTTGGCAAGCACATAAGGAAATCAGTGACCATGTGCAGGGTCAGGAAAGGGGAAAAAAAAACACTCCTGCATCAGATCTGAATACAATTCTTGATATTGGAATATATGAGGTTTATACACTGAAGGGACAAATTCTAGCAACACTGACCTGTCATGTTTTGAATATATATTTCCTAATAATGAAAAACTATAATTAATAACTAAAAGTAGAAACTCAACAGATTTGTTAGGTGCCAGACCAAATATAGTAAGAAAAATCTGATAAACTATGACTTTTAAAAAATGTATTGCAATTGTGATATAACATGAAGCCTACTTGTAACAGAACTTTCTGTGTATATAACATGAGACTTGTCCTGACCACATATGTGTATGATGCAGATTGTTGACCACGGGATGATGCTGTACCACATATCTCTCAGATTTCTTCATCTTGTGTATCTGAAATGTTTTAACCATTATTTAGCTATTTGTCATTTCTCCCTCCTTTCAACCCAAGACAGCTATCATCCTACTCTGTGCTCCTATGAATAGAATAATTTAAAAGATTTCTTTTTTATTTCACATGTATATTTGTTTGCCTGAATGTGTGTATGTGCACCATGTGTCCACGGAGGCCAGACCCTGGAACTGTAATTGCAGACAGTTGTGAGCCACAACGTGACTGATGCCAGCTGAATCCAGGTCCTATGCAAGAGCAGCAAGTGCTCATAACTCCTGACAAATCTCTCCAGTCCCAAGTTTAACCATTTAGACATCTCATATAAGTTAAATGATTTAACATTCATCTGTCATAACTGGCTTGTTTTATTAAGCCCAGGGTTATCAAAAGTTCACTTATGTTATCACATATTGCAGGTAATATTCCATAGGACTTTGATTTGCATATTTCTGATAATTAGTAACATTAGACATCATTTCACATATCTATTGGCCATTTGTATATTTTCTTTGGAGTTATGTTTACTAAAGTTCTTAATGACTTCTTAGTCATATCAACAGGTTTTGGTTTGGATTATTGATTGTTTTGGTATGGGTTATGTGGGCTATTGTAGGAGCTCTTTATATATTTTAAAATTAATTCTTTATCAGATACATAGTTTATTGATTCCTTCTGACTATTGTGACAAAATGCCCGACTGTAACGCCTTCAGGAATTGTTCTAACCCTAAACCCTAACTTCTAATTCTAAGCCTAACCATTATTTTGGCTCACAGCTTGATGGTATAGTCTGTCGTAGGGATAGGAGGGGAAAGGCAGCTGCAGCATGAGGCAGCTAGTTACATAGTGTTTATGCTCGGGAGAGGTGGGCTGGGGAGAAGAACGCTGGTGCTCTCCCAGCTTCTTACTTTTTATTCAGTCTTGTCCCAACCTATAGAATTGTGATGCTCACATTCAGAGTGGGTCTCTAAACCTCTTTAACCCAGAAGGAAGGCTCTCATAGACATACCCAGAATTTTTTCTCTGATAGTTACAAATCCTGTCATGACATTAACCACCAGAAGTCCATTTACCAACTTGACACCCTAATACAGCAGTTCTCAACCTGTGGGTTGCAGCCCCTTTGGAGGTCAAACAACCTTTTCACAGACATTGCATATCAGATACCTTATATATCAGATATTTATATTTATAATTCATAACAGAAGCAAAAATACAGTTATGAAATAGCAATGAAATAATTTTATGGTTGGGTGCTGTGAAATAATCCCCTTGTACACTGTAAAGATTTGTCACTTGAATTGGTTTAATAAAATACTGGTTGACCAGTAGCCAGGCAGGAATTATAGGCAGGACAACCAAACTAGGATAATGATGGGAAGAAGAAGGGTGGAGTCAGGGAGATGCCAGCCAGCTGCTGAGGAAGTAGGATGTGTAGAAAAAGAGGTAATAAGCAATGAGCCATGTGGCAAAGCATAGATAAGAAATATGGGTTAATTTAAATCTAAGAGTTAGGTAGTAACAAGCCTGAGCTATTGGCTGATCATTTATAAGTAATATTAAGTCACCAAGTCAGTTATTTGGGAAGTAGCTGCCGGCTATTTGGGAGCAGGTGGTCAAGACAAGAAAACTCTGCCTACAGTTAGAGGGTCACCACAACATGAGGAACTGTATTAAAGGTCTCAGCATTAGGAAGGCTGAGAACCACTGCCCTAGCACATCACTGTTGAATCATAACCTGCCCCTATTCCTTAGAAACAATCTTAAAATACAAAATACATTCATTCCAACTTCAAAATTCCTCCATAGCAGAGATCCAAGAGTGCTCAAAAGTCTAAAGTCTCTTCTGAGACTCAAGGTAATCTCTTGAATGAGAGGCCTAATAAAATCAAGAAACTTAGAAAACAAAATCTCAGGTCAGATTCATAGAAAGGAACAGCCCTCAAATTACCCTTCAGAATGAGCTTTAATAGGAGGGGGAGCCTCATAATCATGGACCTCTATGATTGGATTTTGAAGTGGGAGACCATTAAAGGAGATGGCTACCAGGTGACCAGATTGCTGAAGGGAGAGACAGACCCTTGAGTTTCCTGAATAACAGTAGAGATGTAGTATTATGGCCATGGGCAGCCATAATGGGGCCTTGAAGGGAGCTAGTGTCTTTCCTTTAAACCATACAGAAGGGTTTTATGACTCTTATAAGTTGCTGGTAGCGGGAGGAGTATTCCACATTACATAACCTGGTCTGGTCTAGCCTACAAAGTCACAAAGAAGGAAGGCACAAGGCAGCATGTAGAAGAGGCTGACTGAGTTTGCTTTTCCCAGCTAGTCCTCAGTGCCCTAACAGTCATACTATATGCCTATCAATTGTTTGTCCTAAGGGATAGACTGTAGGGGAGAGTGGCCTGATTTGTGGAAGAGAGAAAGAGGCAGCTAGAGGGTCTGTAATCTAACTCTTCCAACATATAATGGCACAGACTAAACAGTCCCACTTCAACAGGAAAGGAGCGGGCACCAAAGCAAGACCTAAACCTAGCAGAGCAAACACCCAATTCTGTGGCTCCATGTCCAGCATCTAAGGCTCATAATTGGAATCATGTGGGTTCCAAAGGCCATGGCCACCCTCATCCTCCAGTTCTGTCACTCACAGCACACGTGACCTCCTGCTTGGGCCAGCAGCTTTCCTCTGCTGAGGTCTATAGTTCTGGCAATGCCAACATTCTGGAGTCTCCAATACAATTTAGCCTTTACTTTTTTGAGTGTCATGCAATGGTTTCACAGGGGCTTCTTACAAGGAATCCAACACATTGCCTGCCCTCAGCAGCTTTCTAGAACCTCAGCGCAAGACTTTACAACTTCTTTGTTCTTGCATCTTTACTCCTACAAAACCAGTATGTGTGGATACTGCTGTCAAGATCTGCTATCTGGCCAGATTAGAAGACAATGGTAGCAGCTTCTGTGTGCCTGAGACTGACCCTAGGGAAATGCTTCTCTAGATGACTGGTTTAGAGCAGAGAATCTCTGTGGCAGGTGGTGACACTATCAGTTTATCGCATCCCCTTTTATATTAATTTGCATTTTCCTAAGTTGGAACCTTCCATAAATGGGTTCTTGCTTTCTGGGTGCTTTTCTTCCTGACCCAGTGCCCAGCACAATGCTTCTCTGTAGTCATACTAGTCTCTAACAATTATAGCTGCTTTCAACTCACACACTTTTCCTCAAAAAACTAGAGATTTTTCATATCTTTCTGCTACACTTGTCAATTTTCTTGTGTGTGTGTGTGTGTGTGTGTGTGTGTGTGTGTACACATGTGTGTGTATATGTGTGTACACATATGTTTGTGCTTGTGAAGGCCATTGTCATTCCTTGGGAGCCATCTATCCTGTTTTCTGGGAGAAGGATCGGGGCCCATCAAGTAGACTTCACCAGCTAACTAGTTGGCCCCTGAAATTCCCATCTCTACCTTCACAGTGCTGAGATCACAAGCCTATGCGAACACGCCCAATTTTTTTACAAAGGTACTGGGGACCAAACTCACGTTCTTGTTGTACCAACAGAGCTATCTGCCCAGCTCCACCTTTCTTAATCCTTGCTTCTACTTGCTTCCTCCCTGGCTTCAGACTCACTGTGTAGCAAAACTGAACTTTTGGTGCTCCTGATTATATTTGTCCATGCTGGAATTCCCAGCATACGCTACCACTTGTAGTTTATATGGTGCTGGGGATCAACCTTCAGCCTCTACGGACTAAGGGCATCTTTAGCACAGAATTTCATTCCTTGTAATGCAGTTTTATTTAGTTATTTAGTTATTTATTTGGGTTTTTTGAGAGAGGGTTTCTCTGTGTAATAGTCCTGGTGTTAAGTGATCTGCTCTTATGTCTTGGGGGGGGGGGGGGGGGGGAGAAGGGGGGGAGAAGGAGAGGGAGAGAGAGAGGGAGAGAGAGAGAGAGAGAGAGAGAGAGAGTGTTAGAGAGTTAGTTAGTTCTCTGTGTAGCTCTGGCTGTTCTAGAATTCTGTAGACCTTGCTGGCCTTGAACTTGGAGATCTGCCTGTCTCTGCCTCTCACGTGCTGGAATTAAAGGTGTGCACTGCCACATCTGGCAGTGATGCAGTTTTAAATGGGATTAGTTTTTCTATTTTCACTTTGAGGATCTATTAATGTTTTTTAACTTTCCTCTGAGATTGAAACACTTTATCCTTCAGGGAAGCTCCTTGAGCAGTAAAGTAAACAACTCAAGATAGCTTCAGGAAGTCCCTGAAATTGACCAAAGCTGACCAAAAAAGGCAGCTCCCTTCCAGGGTAAACAACAAAAGCTGAAGTCTCTCAGCCAGAAGGGGGCTGAGCTGCAATGCAGGCTTGCAGAAAGAGAAGCTACAAAGACTCTGACCAGCCCAGCTGCCTAGAAGATATTTAGACCAGAGTCACCTGGAAAGGACACTCCAACAGTGTGCTACAGGTTCCCAACTTTTGCCAGCTGTCATCCATGCTGGGGTGGGCCTTGGTGATGCAGCTGTCTTTAAGTCACTTCTGCTCATGTAAGTGACCCTCATCCATACTCCTGTAAGTAACCCCAATAAAACATTGGTTCAGACTTTGGAGGTATCTGTACTCTGTTGTTATAGGTTCCCTATCAGGGGTTAGTATGTGTGTGTGTTCTGTCTCCCCAGGAAAAGTTTGTCTCACAACTATTAGTTTATAGACACACCATTGATTTTATATTAGTTTTATAGTTTTATGTCCTGAAATTTTACTGAAGTCTAACAATATTTTGCTAGAGTCTTTAGAAGTAAATTATATGTGCATATAGATGTGTCTATGTGTGTGTGTGTGTCTACATATATATGGTTGTGGAAATGTAGCTATATAAATATGTAAATATATGATCACATCATCAGCAAATGGGGATAATTTTCTTCATTCTGATTTAGATGTCATTTATTTTCATTATCTATTAGCTTGGGCTAGGATTTCTATTACTATATTAAACAGAACTTTCAAGAGTTACATCCTTGTCTTTCTCTGGTCTTAGAGAAATTTTTTTTCAGCTTTTCATCATGTTATATGTAAGCTTATAACATATTACTATGCTGAGGTTGTAAGGTAAAAAATCCAAGCTCACTTCCAGGTTTTGAAAACCCACCAATCCCTGACCTTAAAACTTCACCAATCCCCAAGCTCAAAATCTCACCAATCCCTGAACTCACCCCATGCTCAGGACTTGAAATCTCACCAATCCCACTCTGAAGAACTCCACTCCCAAGAAACACCATATAGGGTTATTTCCCATTCAGTTCTCTGCTGCTTCTTACGCAAGCAGTGGCAGCCACCCTCTTAATGTCTTTCCAATAAATCTCTGGTACGAGGTTTGTTGTGGGGTGTAACTGTGTGGTATTCCTTGGCTTCCAGCTGCCAGGATGCCTTTCCCTTCAGAGCTGTAACACTTGCATTAAGGAGACTTTTCTCTTCAGAACTGCTAACACTTACAGAGGTGGTTTCCCTCCACTCCTAGTTTGCAGAGGGTTTTGATTTTGTCAAATGCTTTTTCTGCTTCTTTGCTGCTTGTATTTGATTAGTGTCATTATTCTATCAAGGTGCTATATCATAGTAATTGATTTTCTTATTTTCTACCTTCCTTGCAATCCAGAGAAAAATCTCATTTGGACATTGTGCACAATCCTTTAATGCTGTGGATTTAGTGTGCTGCTATTTTGTTGAAGATTTTGACGTCTATGCTTCTGAGGACTGTTGGTGTATATCAACTCCTCTTCCTATTTCTCCCCCTTTCTACCTCCTATTTTCCTTCATCTTCCTCCCTCCTCCTCCTTGTCCTGCTCCTTCTCCTCTTCCTCCTCTTTGTACTGGCCTTATCTCATATTCATATATGGGTAATGTTAGCCTTGTAAAATGAGTTTGGAAATATCCCTCCCTCTTCAGTTTTTCAGAAGAGTTTGTGTGGTTGATGGTAATTCTTTATATGTTCAATACAATTTACTGTGAAACCACTGTGTCTTGATGTTTGATCAGGAATGTTTTGATTATCAATTCAACACCCTTAATATGTTTAAGTATACCCAGAATTTCATCTATGCATCACTAGTCCTGGTAGGTTGCATGCTTCTGGGAATTTATCCATTTCTTCTAGGTTATCTAGATTTGTTGACACAATTATTTATTTATTTTATTTCTACATAAATAATTTCATTTTTTCTTTTATTTTGAAAATAGATTCTTTTCTCATACAATATATCCCCCACCTCCCCTCCCCTCTTGATCCACTCCCTTTCTGTCTCTCATTAGAAAAGAACAGGCTTCTAAAAGATAACAACAAAACATGACAAAATATAATATAATAAGATGAAGCAAAAATTACCATACTGAAGTTGGGCATAGCAACACAACAGGAGGAAAAGGGTCCCATGATCCACTTGTTCTCACAGTCAGGAATCTCATAAAAATACTAAGCTAATAACTACAATTTATGCACAAAGGGCCTGGTGCAGACCCATGTAGTCCCTGCTTTAGTCTCTGTGAGTTCGTATGTCTTGCTTAGTTGATTCAGAAGGCCTTGTTCTCCTGGTGTTCTCCATCCCTTCTGGTTCTTACAATCTGTCCACCTCTTCTGAGGGATTCTCTGAGCTCTGAGGGAAGAGATTTGACGGAGAACCCCAATTTAGATTCTCTCTCTGTCTGTATAATGTCTGGCTGTGGGCCTCTGCCTATGTTCCCATTTGTGGTTCTCTGCATTTGTTCCAGCAAGTTGCTCCCCTCAGCTCTCAGAAACCTCTCTGATAATGACTAAATAAAGCACTGATCTATGAGTATAGCAGAATATCATTAGGAATCATTTTATTGATTTTTTAAAGGCCTGTAGTGTTTGGTTTTAACCTAGGTCTCTGGGCTATCTAGTCTCTGGTTCTTGGTTACCTAAGCAGTGTTGGAAATGGATTCCTTCTTGTGGCGTGGACCTTAAGTCAAAGCAGACATTGGTTGGCTACTCCTACAAGTTCTGTGTCACCATTGCCCTAGCATATTTTATAGGCAGGACAGATTGTAGGTGAAAGGTTTTGTTGCTGAATTGGTGTCTATGTTTTTCTTTATTTCTGTCTTGACCCATTTTCCACTCAGTAGAGAGTTGTTCAGTTTCCATGTGCTTGTAAGCTCTCTGTTGTTTCTGTTGTTGATATTCAGCTTTAATCTGTGGTGGTCTGTTAGGATACAGGGAGTTATTTCAATTTTCTTGCATCTGTTGAAACTTGCTTTGTATTTGAGTATGTGGTCAATTTTGGACAAAGTTCTGTGAGGTGCTGAGAAGAAGGTATATTTTGTGTTTGGGTGAAATTTTCTGAAAATATCTGTTAGGTCCATTTGGTTTATAAAGTCTGTTAACTCCAGTATTTCTCTATTTCGATTTTGTCTGGATGTCCTGTCCATTGGTGAGAGTGGATTGTTGAAGTCTCCCAGTATCATGTGTATGTGTCAATACATGATTTAAGCTATAGTGCTGTATTTTTTTACAAACTTGGGTTCTCTTGTGTTTGGGGCATATATGTTAAGAATTGAAATGTCATCTTGGTAGATTTTTCCTTTTATGAATATGTAGTGCCCTACTCCATCTCTTTGGAATAGTTTTGGTTTGAAGTCTACTTTGTTAGACATCAAAATGGCCACACCTACTTGCTTCTTAATGTCCATTTGCTTGGAATATGTTTCCCAACCCTTTACCCTAAGGTAATGTCTATCCTTGATGTTGAGGTGTGTTTCTTGTATGCAGCAGGATGGATACTATTTCACATCCATTCTGTTAGTCTGTGTCTTTTTATTGGAGAATTGAAAACACTGATATTGAGAGATACCAATGGCTAATAATTGTTGATTCCTTTTATTTTTTGTTGTTATGAGTGATGGTGGTGGGGGGGTATATGTTTCCCTTCTTTTGGTTTTGCTGGTGTGAGATTATGTATTTCCTGTGTTTTCATAAGTGTTGTTAATCTCTTTAGGTTGGAGTTTTCCTTCTGGCACCTTCCATAGGGCTGGATTTGTAGATAGATAGTGTTTAAATTTGATTTTATCATGGAGTATCTTATTTTCTCAATCTAAAGTGACTGAAAGTTTTGCTGGGTATGGTACTCTAGGCTGGCATCTGTAGTCTCTTAGAGTCTACAGCATATCTGTCCATGCCCTTCTGGCTTTTAGAGTCTTCATTGAGAAGTCAGGTTTGGTTCTAATAGGTCTGCTTTTATATGTACTTGGTCTTTTTCCCTTACAGCTTTTAATATTCTTTCTTCCTTTTTTTTTTTTTTGGATTTTTGTTGTTGTTGTTGTTTTCAAGACAGGGTCTCTCTGTGCAGCCTTGGCTGTCCTGAAACTCACTCTGGAACAGGCTGGCCTTGAACTACATCCCAAGTGCTGGCTCTTTTTTCATTTTGTATGTTTGGTGTTTTGATTATTATGTGATGAGGGACCTTTCTTTTCTGGTCCAATCTATTTGGTGTTCTGTATACTTCTTGTACCATTATAGGCATTTCTTTCTTTAGGTTAGGAAAATTTTCTTTTATAATTATGTTGAAGACTTTTTCTGTGCCTTAGAGCTAGGTTTCTTCTCCTTCCTTTATGCCTATTATTCTTATGTTTGGTCTTTTCATAATGTCCCAGGTTTCCTGGATATTTTGTGTCAGGAGTTTTGGACTTAACATTTTCTTTGATTGATGTAACCATTCTTCTAGCATATCCTGAGATTCTCTCTTCTATGTCTTGTATCCTGCTGGTGAAGCTTGCCTATGTAGTTTCTGTTTACATTCCTAAATTTTTCACTTCCAGAATCCCCTCAGTTTGTGTTTTCTTTATTGATTCTATTTCTATTATCAGGTCTTGAACAGTTTTATTAGTTTCCTTCCACTGTTTCTATGTGTTCTCTTGGATTTCTTTAAAAGAGTTATTCATTTCCTGCAGTATTTTGTTTATATTTTCCTGGATTTCTTTAAGGGATTTATTCATTTCTTTTTTAAGGACCTCTATTGTCTTTACTCAGTTGGTTTTAAGGTCTTTTTCTTGTGCCTGTGCCATGGTAAGATAGCTAGGCTCTAGTGAAGACCTGTTGTCCTGGCTGTAATTGATTGATTTTTTTTTTTTTTTACACTAGTGTCTAGGCATCAGGGATTGGTATGATTATATAGGTGCTGATTTCCGGATTTGTCTTTGTTGGGTGGGTGTTTGTTCCTTGGTTTCTGTTTCCTCTCTGGATTTTTGGACAGTGTGATGGTTGTGTGTTACCTGTTTTCCTGGCCTGCTCAACTGGTGTGTTCACAGGGAATGCCTACTGGGTGTTGGAGGCTGGGATACAGGAGGAGTTGGTGGAGGGAAGTTGGATGAGGTCTTTGTGATCCATTGCAGATGGGATCAGAGAAGGGGAGACCACAGTAGGTTTCCAGCTACAAAGTAGGAAATAAGAGCACAGGGTGGGGGTGGGGGGTGGGGGTGGATCTCGAGCAGTAGGAGAGATATGGGTCTGCCTTCAGCCTATTTGTTGGCCTGGGAGGAGCGGCCCTTGGGTTAGCAGGGAATGCCTGCTGGAGTTGGGGTCTAGGACAAAGCAACCAAGGCGAGGGGGGGTGCGGGGGGAGGGGATGATTAGAAGTAGAGGATCTGTGAGATCCACAGGAGATGGGAGCAGGGGGCAGGGAAGGCTGCCACAGGTGTGGTGCTGCAGATTTGTGGGTGAGACTAGGGGATTGGGTCTCGGGGAACAGAAAGAAAGAAGGTCCGTGGGCAACTTACCTGGTTTTCTAGCAGGCATGGCCTGTGGTTTAGCAGGGTGTGCCTGCTGGAGTTGGGGTCTGGAACAAAGCAACAAGTGGGGGAGGGAGGTTAGGAGAGGAGTGTCTATGGCAGTGCTTCTCAACCTGTGGGTCGCGACCACTTGGAATCCCACATCAGAGATTTACATGATGACTCATAGCAGTTGCAAAATTACAGCTATGAAGTAACAACAAAATAATTTTACGGTTTGGGGTCACCACAACATGAGGAACTGTTGAGGGTTACAGCATTAAGAAGGTTGAGAATCACTGGTCTGTGGAAGCCACAGGAGAGTGGGCAGCGGGGAAGGAAGGCTGTATCTGGTGTTCTGTTGGAGTGCTAGGGAGGAGACTGAGGGATTGGGTCTGGGGGAACAGAGGGAGAGGAGACAGTCTGTGGGCAGCCTACCTGGATTTCTGGCAGGCCTATAATTATTTATAGTAGTCTTTATCCTTTTTATTCTCTTGTGACATCACTTACTTTTCCTCTTTATTTTTGATTTTTGTTTATTTTGAAATTAAAGTATGTGTATCATATCTCCCCTCCCCTTTCTTCCCTCCAACTCCTTCAATGTCCCCCTCATTTTCTGACTTTTTCTTAGTCTAACTAATGTTTTGTCAACTTCATTTTTTAAAAACCCAAAACAAACAAAACAGATATGAAGATGGGAAAGGACTTGTAGATGGGATTGGGGGTGGAGGTGGAAGGAAGATTAAAGAGGGTTAGCGTGTCATACATGTATGACATCATCGTCAAGGGACGAATTCAATAAAAGTTATTTTAAAATTAACTCTTGCACTGATTTTTTTCAAGCAATTTGCTATTCTCTCTTTTGTTTATCTCTGCTCTGATTTTTAATATTTCTTTCATGCTGCCATTTTTAGCATTCATTTTTAATTATTTCTATGTTCCTTAAAATATAAAATTAGAATACATTTGAAATCATTTTTTTTTTTTAAATTTAGAAGTTTAAGGCCATGACCTCATCTTAGTGCTTGCTTCCAGTACTGTGTTCCACAGTTTTGGTGTGGTAGTCTTTTGCTGGGGGAGGAGGTGATACTCCTGGCAATGTGCGTTCCAATATCCCCTCTGACTTCTTTGATCTCCTGGTTGTTCAAGAGTGTACAGTTTCGTTTCCACATGTTTGTGGCTTTCGTACTTTTTCCTATGCTGCTGACATCTATTTTTAGCTCATTGTGTCTAATATTTGATGTGATTCGGTCATCTTGAATTTGCTAAGTCTTGACTTGTCTCCATCCTTCCTAGAGAATGCTCCATGTGCAATGAATGGCAAAGGACCTGTGTCTTAGCACTTTGTTCTCTGTGTGCGGTGGGACCATTTGACCTGGAATACTGTTCAGCTCCATTCTACCTGTCGATTTCCTGATGGTTTACACTGTTCCTTACTGAAAGTGGGTGTTGATAGTATCCATCACGTACCCTGACTCCTTCAGGTTTTTCATTGTGCTCCCTCGATGCTCGAAAATTGAGAGAATATACTTACAATTGTCCCATTGTCTTGGTGAATTACCTCTTGTATGATTATATAATGTTGTCTTTTGCCTCGAGTGAGGTGTGTTTGTTTGGTGTTCTTTAATATTTTTATTTAGTCCAGCGGTTAGGGTGTTGGTTTTTATGTGGTAGTGCTATCACCGTGCGAAAAAGCCACGAGGCACAACAGAACCCACTATCAGAGTTTTATTAGGAGAAGGAGAAGGGAGGGACCGAAGAGAATGTGATCAGGCCTGTGGAAGACACGTGCAGGGAGGCAGGGAGAGGAAGGAGTCTGTAACCTGCTTTTTATGCATTCCCCTGCACATGCACATATGGGCTTATATGGAGCTATGCCACACATGTGCATAGATTGCGTGATCACGCTGCGTGCAGTGCATGGATTACGTAGGACATTAAGCCCTGGAATGACTAAGCATCTGAACAGCACGTGTGTAGTCTTGTAGCTGAGGGAGTGGCCAGGAATTCCAACAATGGGCACATATGCCATGATGTACATGAGGAGATTAGAGGACAAGTTGTGGGAGTCAGTTCTCTCTCTGAACCAGGTGGGTTCTGGGAATCAAACTCAGGTCATGAGGCTTGCCAGCAAGGTCTATTTCCTGCTGAGTCATCTCCAGGGCCCTTGAATGAAGTGTTTTTTGTTTTGTTTTGTTTTGTTTGTTTGTTTTTGTTTTTTATGGAAATCTGCTTTGTCTGTCTGAATATAATCATCATCTTTGGCTCCTACTGTCCGCATGGACCATCTTCGAACTTTCACTTTCAGCTTATGTATGTTCTTAAATCTCTTTTAGATGGCATGTTGCTAGGCCTTGAGGTTTTTGTTTTAGTCCACTCAGACTATCTACAACTTGTGACTAGGGGGTTAACCATCTACATTTGAGATGGTTTTCCATTAGCTTTGGGGTTCTTTTGCCTTTCTTGCTCTTACTTTATGTTTTCTGGCTTTTAGATTGAAATAATCTGGTCACTTTCTGTCTTTCGTCTGTGTACTCTCTAATTTCTGTAAACGTTTTGTTTGATACTTACCATGAGCCCTTTAAAAGTATCTTACAGTTGTTATGGTCTATTTTAATTTTAACTTTAATCACATACAAGAACTACACTGGTTTTTGTGTATGTTGGGGGGGGTTGCTGTTGTTGTTTGTTTTGTGACGCACAGGGGTGGGGGGTGGGGGCAGTTGTTTTGTTTTTGAGACAGATTCTCACTATGTATCCCTGGCTGACCTGGAACTCACTTTTAATTTCAACCCAATCTTTAGGCTATTGATACCATAGTATGTACCTTCTTATACTATATATCCAAAACACATTTGGTGATAGTACTGCCATCTCCAAAATGCTGGGGTCTTCTGCTGAAACTGGGCTATACTTTCACCTACTGGTATTATCAGAATTTTGAGGTCCAGCCTTTTAATTCCCTTCCCAGGGGCCCAGGAGAGGCACTACCAATAGCAGGGAAATGAATCTAGATCCACCAAGCTCTTTGTCCATTTACTTTATTCTTCTATGACAAAACTCTATCTGTACAGCTTCAGTTCCATCCTGACTCTCAGTTCCTTGATGTACGTACTTTTTCTCTCTTCTCACAGCCCTAGTAATAACTAAGTCTTTATGCTTTTGATCTCATCTTCATCCCCTGTTCCTTCATCCTCCATCTTTTCTTCCTCTTCTCCTCTCCTGATCTGATTTACCTACAATCTACAAAAAACTTTTCCTTGCCCCTCACTCCTCAGCCTGAGCCATTCTGCCTTACCATCTGCAGAATCTCTGCCTCTCTGTCTTCTCTTCAGCCACTTGACTCTCTGCCTGCCTCTGGAATTCTGCTCCAGTCCTTCACGTACCTGGTTATGCAAAAAGCCCTATTGTCCTCAATCAGTCTCTCTGCAATGCCCCTAGGCCTGAAGGAAAGGGATGGTCTGAGCTTCATTTGCACAAGCAACAAAGCTGTGCATCTACAGCCTTGCCTGTCTCCTAGGCTCTGCAGGGGAGTTAGTTATCTAGTGGATCAGTAGGTCTGAGAAGCTCAACTGTTTGCCAAATGACCTAGTAGTATATGGGCCCTGCAAGAATTTCATAGTTGAAGACAGCTGAAATATTAAAAACTGAATAACACCAAATATTCTGTGATAGATGGCTTCCTCTAGAAAAAAAAATGCCTTGACATTTCTAGGTATAGTTTTAATACACAGCTGAATCTCTATAATATATTCTTTCAGGCCACAAGATGGTATATCACCCTCATAGGCTCTCTTCATGTTGCCAAGCCTCAACTTTTCTCTATGACCCCTTCCACCCTGTGGCTTCCACTGCCACTCTGGCTGCACCTGTAACAGTGGCCTCTCCCAGCCTCTCACAGTACCAAGCCTCAGATGCCCTCTATGTCTGCTTCATGCCTTCAAAACCAGTACCACGTGGGTGACTCTTACACTACCAAGTTTGGCTGCCAGCACAAGGTACAACAGAGGCTGCCTCTATAACACAGGTTCTGTGTGCTGGCTCTCAGAAGATGCCTTTCAAAAGATTTCACCTTGGTAATGCTGGTCTCTTATTAATCACCACTAATTTCTCAGCTCCAGTTGATCAGCGTCCATTGTCCCAGTAAGACAAAGATTTACTTTAGGAATTCTAGTATCTTGTTAATCACAGCTGAGTCTTCAGTTCCAGCTGAACAGACACCACAGATTCACCCCACAAAGACCTGGTAGAATCTTTAAACTTCCCTCTGACATGTCACAAGCCAGGCCTCCATAGTCTGCACTGCTCTCAAAATTCTTATTTTCCAAGCTCCTACAGAACAGCTTAGTGAGTGGCTTTTCCAGCCCCAAAACACAATCCTCCCCCAAACAACATGGTTAGGTGCTGTGGGATGTTCTGTATGGCAAATGTGTTGCTCTGATTGGTCAATAAATAAAACACTGATTGACCAGTGGCTAGGCAGGAAGTATAGGCAGGACTAACAGAGAGGAGAAAAGAACAGGAAGGTGGAAGGAGACACTGCCAGCCGCCACCATGACAAGCAGCATGTAAAGATGCTGGTAAGCCACGAGCCACGTGGCAAGGTATAGATTTATGGAAATGGATTAATTTAAGCTATAAGAATAGTTAGTAAGAAGCCTGCCATGGCCATACAGTTTGCAAGCAATATAAGTCTCTGTGTTTACTTGGTTGGGTCTGAGCAGCTGTGGGACTGGCAGGTGAGAGAGAATTGTCCTGACTGTGGGCCAGGCAGGAAAACTGTAGCTACAGTTAGGTCTGTCACTGCAGTACTCCACTTCTGGTACCAACTTAAAGCTTGGCATGGTGGCACATATGTTTAGTCCCAGCACTTGGGAAGCAGAGGCAGGGAGATCTCTGTGAGTTTAATATATATATATATACTGGAATTATGAAAACCTGTGCGTGATCAGTATTGTAAGTTTTAAATCAGTGGGGTTTTTTTGTTTTGCTTTTATTTTAAATTAGTGATTCATTGAGTCTGGGGCTGAAGAATCCATTATATGTATGGCCAGCTGCACATGTGAGTTCCATTTTCTTGTAGTCATGTTGCTCTGTGGTATCCTTTTGTTTCAAGTTGAAACAAAAACACTTTAGTGTTTCTCTTAATACAAATATAGTAATGAATTTTCCAAGCTTTTGGGTGTCCTGAAAAGTCTTGTCCTCTCCCAGGTTTTTGAAGAGCATTTTTTTTTAATCAGGAACAATAACTTTGGTTAGTCATTGTTTTCTCTTTCATGGTTTTAGTATTTGATGACAATCCTCTGTCTAGCCTATGATGTTTCTATTAAAACTCCACTGATAATCTTATGAAAGTTCTTATGTATGTGAAAAGCCATTTTCCTATCCTGTTTTCAAAATTCTTTTTCCCTTGACTTTGGACATTGACTGTACTGTGTCTTGTATCTACTTCTTTAGGTTCATATTATTTTAAGTCTTTGGATTTCCTGGATCCAGATATGATTTATTTCCCCAAATTTAAGCAGTTTATCATTGGTTCTTTGAATAAGTGTTCTCATCCTTTCTTTCCTCCATATGGCATGTCCATAGCACCTTTTATGGCTCTCTGGACTAGATGAGTTGAACTCCCTTTCCTTAGAGTTCCCTGGTTCACTTTAGCTTGTTCCCATCTACTATTGGGCAGCTCTTTTAAATAAAGCACAAGTAATATCATTCAATTCTAAAATTTCTTTTTAGTTCTGTCTTAAATGTTCAATATCTTTATCTTTGTTGAGATTCTCACTCTGTGGACTACTCTCTTGAGGTCTGTTTAGTTACTTTTCTATTGCTGGGAAGAGACACTATGACCAAAACAATTTATAGAAGAAAACATTTTATTAGGGGCTTATGTACATTTTCAGAGGGTGAGTCCATGACCCCATGACAGGGAACATGGAAGCAGGCAAGCAAACATGGTACTGGAGCAGCAGCTGAAAGCTACATGTTGAGAAAACAACCATGAGGCAGAGAGAGTGAGACAACTACGAGGGAATGGGTATCATAGGTTTTTAAAACCCCAAAGCCTACTCACAGTGACATACCCTCTTCCAGCAAGGCCACACCTCCTAATTCTTCTCAAACAATTCCACCAACTGGGAATCAAATGTTCAAATATCTTAGCCTATAGAGACCATTCTCATTCAAACCACCACATTTGGTCATTGACCATTTGATGATCACTTTCAATTCTATATCAGGCAATATATGTATATACAGACAGCCCCATTTTGTTAGGATTGGTACTGGAGTTTTAAACTGTTCATTTGTTTGGATCATGCCTCCCTGTTTTTTTCTTTTTTTTTTTCTTGACTCTATTAGTATATGCACATTCAGAAAACCTGCCACTTCTCTGAGTCTTCATAAACAAGGTGCACACAGGAAAAGACTGAGGAAAAAAAAATCTATGGCAGGTGCCATTCAGTTAGTTCAGACAACTGTCATTGTTCTCGTGACCCATCAGCACTACAGGACGGGTGAGGCAAAAACCAGAATCTTATGGAGCACCATAAGATTTGTCTGTCCAATTCTTTTCTCCCCAAGAAGAAGCTAAGAACTTTTGAATTTCTCTGTTTATTCCATGGAGAACTGTGGTGGTACCTACGTGATGGTTCAAGTGGCCACATTTATTTTCTGTAGCCCATGGAGGTCTGGCACATTATGGTTCTTATCAGTACTCAGAGGTGGGTGAGACAGAGACCAATCTGTTGGCAAATGGAAGAGCTGGGACCTGAAGGTGGAGTTCAGCTGGAACCTTCTCTCAGCTGTCTGGCACTGTGCTAGGGATGAAGGTCATGGTCCAGATGTGGCATCCCTAATTTCACTACCAACTTCAGTTTGGCTACCCTTATGTAATTCAGGGTAAAGAGGCCTTTAAGTTACTTTCTACATACTTGACAAACAGAGTTCATCTGCTTATTGCTGTTGACTCGTTGTGCCTATATGAGGGAGGGGTGATGTCGGGGAACGGGTATTCAGAGCTTCCAACTCCACCATATTGCTAAGGTCAATCCAGGATAGACTTTTGAAAATCCTGAGAATATAAGACTAAAAGAAAAGTGGTGGGAAATAGGAAGGCATTTGGAGACAAGCACAGCAGAGGGAAAAGGCCCAATGCATGTCTAATTGGATGTCAGGAAGGAGACAGCGCAGAAACTATGAAAGATAATTTGAAAGATAATGAATGAGAATATTACAGAATTGATTTTAAAAGGTATCAAAATCCTTTAGGTGGCATAAGTCTCAATAATTCCCAAGAAAGATATACCAAAAACTATGAATCAAACAAAAAATCCATACTTCAATATATAATGATAATATATGATTAATTTTTATACCAATATGGACAGCTATCAAACAATAGTTAATAGCTTTTTACCTATTAACTATTTCTACTAAATTGTGTTGCCTTTGGACATGCCTTGGTATAATTCATTGATTAAATTAGTTATTGATTCTGTGATAATTGAACCAAATATATCTGAAAAGAGTGTGATTCTCTTATCTTGCCTTCTAACACAAAACCCAGGAATCAAAACTCACAGCTGGTCATGGTGGTTTGGTCTGTAATCCCAGCACTCAGGAGGATGAGACAGAAGAGCTGTATGTCCAAGATCAGCCTGGACTATATTGTGCTACACTTTCTCAAAGAAGAAAAGAAAAAACTCTCAAAGCCAAATTTTAATAGCTATAATCAATTTTTGTATTATGGGGCCAGGGGAAGAATATTCTTGCTAATGTAATCAGTTTTGCAAAACTGTTTTCAAGTCACTTCATTTGTGTACTATCAGTTCAAAGAAAGGTTGAAAAGGGGGGAAAAAAACCACTCAGAGAACAATATGTAAATGAACAAAAGAAAAGCCAGTTCTGGAGCCCATTGTTTTATATTCAGAGTGTATTGCTGGAAGCTTTTCACTGGGATTCTGAGTGTTCAGGTTTCTTGGATAATATCATAGATGTGCTAAGATTTTTTTAAGGGTGTTTATATATTCATTATTTTTTTAATATTCATGAAAGCATATATACTGAATAAATCACCATATCTGTTAGCATACCTAATGATACCAATTAAAAGGAACATTTCAGCTTCATTATTAATTATTAAATAATTAAAGGGAATTAAATCCTCCCGTATAGATAATCCTCAATTACTGGAGGAATTTAAAGCTTACTTATTTTTACCTGTCCACTTAAATAGCTAAAGACCCTAAAACTTGTACAGATGGTTATGTGAGCCTCTTCTGTGTGAGCACAGCCAGAAATGGGGAAAACACTGTGGTTGCCAGCCTTGTTTGGATGGTTATGTTTTCTTTTACCCTGCACGAGGAAGGGTCTGTGCAGTCAACGCACTTGACAATGGCTTTCTCTTGGCCCTGGTTCTCAGCTCTTCTCTTTCCTGCAGTCAGGAAAAAAACAGTATTTAACTCTTTCTTTCAAACTGAATATTTAAGTAAAGCACCACCATGCTAGTCATTGCTGGTTCTGAAACACATGTGGGAAGTCACATCTTTTCTCCTGGAGGCTCGTAAGTCAAATGGTGAGTCACAGAGAACCCACAGCTAATGTGGGCTTACACAGGATAAAGAATGTTTTGTATGCCAAGATGAATATGTCATCAGTGACTGGATGACAGTAACAAATTGTGACTACAGCAGTGACCCTAAAAAGCACCATTGCCCATCATTGTCAGCAGCAAGAAGAAAGATCACAGTGTTACAGGTGGACTGAGGAAGCCTAGTACCAAGGGGAAGAGAGGGAATAATTTTTTAATGTATTTGGAAAATAATAAGGAAAGTAGAATATTGATTTTCTTATCTTAACCTTAGAATTCAATATGCATAGTTGTTCAATAAGAAATCATTTATCAGCACATTTTTTAATGGATCTTACTGAAAACAGAAAAGAAAGGTGTATATTCTATTTTAAAAATGAAAATCCCATTCAGAGGAGAAGGATGTCTTGAGGAACCCCAATTTAGTGTGGATGCCCTACAACTAAGACTGGCCAATTAATCAGGGGAGAAGAAATAAATACAGTATTATTGCTTTCTAATGAGTAACTGGAAGCCATAGCTGCCTTAGGAATCAGTCAGGTTTCTACTCTGAGGTAAGCTAGGGGCCTGCTCTAGGTGGGAGCCAACTTCTTTGGATTCCATTGTCTCTTCTTGTTCTAAGGTTTAAGATGAAGTGTGTACTATAGACAGCAGCAGGAAAATGCGAACAGCAGCCAAGGAAATCCACATCAGCTTCTCTCCCCATCAGGCAGTCCACCTAAAGGTTTTTTAAAATCTAACTTAAAAACTGTTTTCTGTCACGTAGACATTTTCTTCTTCTAGACATAATACAATCTTTCCTTTCCTTTCATAGGTTTCTCTATAACAATATGTTGGTGAAAAATACTTTTATTTGCTATAAAAATGTCAAAAAAATCAAACAGAAAAAGGAAGACCAGGGAGAGGTGCATGACATTTCTCTGAGGGTCAATGTCTTCCTTTTTCTTTTCCTTCTATTATCTAGATTTTTTTTTCTTCCTCCTCATCTGACACTATAGTGTCCCAAGCCTTCTTGTCTGCTTTTTCCTCACTCTCTGACCCTGATGTGGATTTAGGAAATTGAATTGAAATCGTCCTTCATCTTTCTGTTCCTTATAATATTCCTTCCCTCTCTCTCTCTCTCTCTCTCTCTCTCCCTCTCTCCCTCCCTCCCTCCATCCCCCATACACACGCACACACACACACACACATGCACGCACACATACACACTCACAGACACACCAGACATACATATATACATCATCCTCATATGTACAGTGCAGCCCCGAATTCCAAAATAGGCATTTCCTTCTCTGCATTAAAGCAGACCTCCCTGTAAGAACATAAACTATCCTGGAAGACATTATTCTAAATCATGATGCTTTCTAAACAGTGTGAATCAATTTTACAACTCTTTAAGAGGTATTTTAAGTGGGAGTTGTTACTAAGATGTCACACTCTATAGCCAAGGAAGGATTGGATGCAAGGATTCTCAGGCGATCCCTGTGCTTCCCATCTGGTATTCAAATGCAGCCATTGTCTCAGAGTACTTTTACATCTGGTAAAAAAGACTTGGTACCAATATTTTAAGCATATATTTTGAGTTTATCTTCCCAGTGTTTTTTTCTTCTCCATTTCATTCAGTGAGTCGTCTGAACAGTGGAGGTCTTTGATCTAATTACTTAGTGTTGATGATATTCTCCCTCTATGGTTTCCTTAATGGCTGAAAAATAAGAAGTAAGAAGGGGATGGAGGTGGGGCAGCAGTTGGTATGTAAAATGAAAAAAATTAATTAAAAGAATAAATAAATAATCATTAAAAATTTTTTGGTTCTTTTCCCAAATCTAAAATCATTTCATCCATTCTTATTATAATGTTTATTAACTAACCCTAGTTTGTTTGTTTTCATTCTGAGAAGTCACTACTAAAGACAGTCTAACCTTTAAAAGAAATCTTGGATTTTCTTTCTGCTATTTGAAGCAGATAGAGTTGTTTTCCACGAGGAATCATTTGTGAGACATGGGATCCCCAGAAGGTATGACCTACCATATGGGACTAATTGATATTTTTTCCCTAAGACTCGTGCAGGGGTCACTCCTGAAACCCAGCTAGTTCTTCTCCATTTTCTAGAGCTTGGAATTCAAGATCTCAGGGTGATGGTAGGTGGCTCCTGTATTTCATGAGACTCCCTGAGCCTGCTCCATGGATATCCTGGGAATCACATCCATTTCTTTCTTTCAATTGACCCAACAACCACATCTACCACAAGGAAACTGGCATGCAGGAAAGCTAGGGCCTTACCCAAACTCTGTCTGAACCACAAAGCTCCCATAATGCACTGCTTATTCAACAGCCACTTCTTATCATTCTCTCTCTCTGAGCAGAATAATAATCTCTACTTACCTTAGAAAATAAGTGGTGTGATGCTATGGATCCCTTAATGGTATTATAGTGTCAGGGAAAGGCACTAAAATAAGCCGATTTAAATATAAATAAGGTCTGATTATTCTCATTCCTTTGAAATATTGAAGCATACTTCCTGTAAAAGCTCTTTGGTCAATCCTGGCTAAGAAATTGTCCATTTCATGAAACAACGTTTAATGTATCTAGAAAATTGGCCATTGCAAATAGGGAGGGACAGCCCTCATGATAGTTATAGATAGTGTTTGGGAACAGGGTGCAGACTTAGTCTGAATCTCTGTGACTTGCAACCATGGCTCCTGTAGAAATATTTGTATCCCTAATGCCAAGGCCCAAGAAAACTGAAATACTAAAACAACAGACAGTCCCTCTGAAAACTTGGGATCAGAGCTGAGTCTGTACGGATTTACACCAGAATGCCCTGAGTATCCAGGTTTATCATAGCACATGACCGATCATATCTGAGCTAATTCAGATGAGTTTCTATTGCAACCAAAATATTCCTAATCAAAACATCCTGATTTCCAAGGCTCCACTGCCCTCTGCCATTTTTTTCAATATTGACTTATTGAGCTATTTAGTGTATTTGTATGTGCATGCACGCACATGCTCAGGTGTGCCTGTGGAAGTCAGAGGACCACTCCTGGGTTCTTTCCATCAGTCTTGTTGAGACAGGGTCTCTCGTTTCTGCTCCTGCACTGCATACTGTGGCCAAGCTAGTCTGCAGGCTTCTAGACAGTTCTCCAGTATCGGCTCCCATCTCGATCTAAGAGTAATGGGTTTACAAATGCTTGCTACTTCATCTGGCCTTCTTATGTGGGTTCTGGGGATCGTCCTCTGGTCACCAGTGCTTTTACATGCTGAGTCCTCTTGCTGGCCTCCCTCCTCCATTGTTTTTTGTTTTTTGGATTTTTTTGGCTAGAGGAGATGGTGTCTAATAGATGTGTCCAGTCTAAAGAAATCTCAGTAAAGTGAGGGAGAAGAGAAGGTCATCACAGAGCCTGGTGACACCAGAAGCATTCGTTTGTTTATACCCTAAGTCAATGTCTGTCTTTGGTTTATTTGAGGGGATGGAAGGAAAAGAAGGGACATACTGTCCTTGGCATGACTAGCACTGTTCAGAAGTACATCTGTTTTCCCAAGTCATTAATGGATTCTCCCGGAAACAGTCAGTCCTTTTTCAAACATTAGGTCAGCAGTCCTGATTAGAATCGGCTTCAACTACCCATGAAACTAGATACATCCCCTGTGATTTATTATTTCTATAAAACATCACTAATTATCATTAAGAAGAAAGGCTCATCTCAAATTTAAGATTCTAAAAGAAGCAACAATTTAATTTCTTTCAACTTTGCACAGTGATTTCAATGAGGCTGAGGGTATTTGACTGAATGTGTAAATAAAAATTATTTCTAAACAGCACATTAGCTTGATATGTATATTTGGAGTGTGGAAATGGTCTTCAAGGAGCAGCTTGTTCTTTGAGACAAGCAGATTAAACATTCCTATAATCTTACAGCACTAAAGCTTAGCAAGTACATTCTTCTCATGGAAAACACAATAGTTAACTTCGTCTTAAGACTTGTCAATTGTTTTTAAACTAGTGGAGCCTAAATTACAGAGATTATTGTATTTGGGGATCAATATGACGGTGATTAGGGAGAAAATCCTGTCTTAAAGCTTTCTACATATTTCTTAGGGTTTCATATTTCAGCTGAATATGAAGCTAATTTTTTAAGAGGCTGGCGGGAAATAACTGTGTTGTGAATGAGCTGACATTTCTCCTGAATGTTTGATAAAGCTATGAAATTTATCCCATGCTTTCAATTCAAAACCGACAAGGGTGAAAACAAATACATCTGTGACAGGACGTTTGGTGTGCAGATCATTCCTCCTGATTATTTATTTGCTGTTCATAAAGGCTAGAGACTAGGATGGAGAGCCCTGGTTAGCGTTTTAAATAGAGATAGATCTTAGATGGCTACTGTAATGTCAAGTCTGCAGGAATGTCTAATGAGGGCATGCCATGTAAGTGTCAGTAAACAACCAAGGCAGGCATTTTGTTCATGTTCTATTAAAAAAAGAGATATAAAAGCTGGGTTGAAAGGCTGGCCACAGCACTGGGGCTAGCTCCTGCTGAGGACCTTGAGACAGCCTGACTCAACCAGGCATTCACATTTCAAGGGAACTCCTTCCTGGTTTTTCCCTGTGCTTCCTGTAGACTAGTACTTTCACTTCTTGTCTCTTATTTTTATTTATTTATTTTGACAGTGTCTATGTAGCCCTGGCTGTAACTCACTATGTAGACCAGGTCGCCCTCATACTCACAGAAACCTGGCTCCAAGCACTGGGATTAAAGGCATGTGCCACCCCACCCAGCTCCCTCCTTATATTTAAGCTAAGCCTTATAAAATGCTCTTGTGCATTCTATCACAGGCACGAAAACCATGGCAGTTTTTTTGGTGCATGTGGGAAACAGCCTACTTTCACACGTCCCTTCCTGTAAAAGCTGAGACCTCACCCAGCTGGGTCCCAGGGGGATTTTGATTTCATAAGGTCAAGTCTACAGTAGACCTGACTTGGGCAGACAGCAGACACGCTAGCCGGTTAAATGGGACTCAGTGTGGCCCGGGTTACCAGAGTTCACAAGGGAAGATGAAAAGAAGAAGCTTTCTGTTGTCAAAGGCCGTGATGCTTTATTCCACTTGCCGTTCATACTCTGGTGAAGATGACGGATGGGGCTGTGGGTAACCTCACCCATAAGGAATTCAACTGTGCTGCTCGGGGCACCAGCTGTGCCTTTGTACTAGTTCTCCTTGAGCTTCAACAACTTTTAGTGTCTGTTATTTGCTTGGCAACTTTGCTGCCTTCTTATAACGTTCCATCTTATGGAAAGAGTAAAGGATGTATGAGAAGCCCAAGTTCTGTAGAGGAGAGGGGCAGTAGGAACAGCACCTACCTCTAACTGCTCTGTATTGCTGCTTCTGACTCCACAGACGGCCATATTAAGCCTCACTCCAGCTACCTCCTCCTGTACATAGAGGGCACATGGCACATGGAGAATTTTGTGCAGTCACTGTATAGTAAAGGGAGGACATAACACTCCAAGGTATGGTTGCGGGGCAGGTTTTTATTGTAGATATCAGGGAGATGACAGCCAGAGGCATCTGGAAGAGTCCAGAGCGGGGAGAGAATGTAGTGGATTGAATATGGCCAGTAGACTGACTTAACTGGGCCATGAGAGGACAGAGGCGGGGAAGAGAAGGAGAGGAAGAGGACCAAGAGAGAGGGGCAAGAGAGAAAGAACCAAGAGAGAATGAATGACCAAAATGGCAGAATTAATAAGAATGAGAAGCTGGCGAAGGGAGGGAAGCCCCATGAGCTGGAGAGTTTAGGGTAGGGGTGGGCTGAGAAGAGCTGAGAGGAGCTAGGGATACTGAGTGAGCCTGGAGGTCAGTGTGGACTTTGGTGTGCTAATAGGCAGCACAGTTAGCCATTTGTCCTGAGTTTCTTTTGGACCTGACAGTCACCTTGCCCAAATTCAAATACAGACCTATGGTTCACTATTTGTCCAACCTCTGGCTGATTGTTTCAACTTGCTAGGCCCTGACTTTGTTGGGGGGGAAATAAATAAATAAATAAATAAAACAAGAGAAAACACTTAATAATTGCTAGTCCATGTCCTGCCTTGAGCTTTAGAGTGATCTGTTAGCTTTTGTAGAGCCTGGGAAAGAATTGTATTAATTTCTCATCACTGTGATTAAATCCCTGGCAGAACAGCTTGAAGGGGGAGGGGCTTATTTTGGCTCATGGTTTCAGAGTGCTCAGCCTAAAGGTGTCTGCCCTGTGCACTTGGGAAGAACATCCCAGCAGTGGGGACATGTGTCAGATGGAAGGGCAGAGAGGACCTAATGCCCTTAGCTGGCTTTCTCCTTTCCTGTCTTTCATTCTGTCGAGCACTCCTCTCTAGAAATGTCCTCCTGGACATACCCAGACTAGTGTACCTTCACCAATCAATCTCCTAGGTGATTCTAAAGCTAATTCGGTTGGCAATGAAATTAATCTCTATATCACAAAATTGATCTATTTTTCATGTATAGAGTGCTTTTTAAAAAAAAAAAAAAAGAAAGAAAGAAAAGAAAATTGTCAAATTATATCTCAGAGTAATCCCAGGGTTTACAAAAGCTAACAGAGCTCTTCTCACCCCACCCCTACCCTAACTATTTTTTCCATCTCCTCCAGATCTTTGCCCAGAATGTCATTTTACAGTGGGCCTTCCCTTGCCACCTGGTTTTAAATAGCAAATGCCTCTACGCAAGCACTTCCTGTCTACTTCCTCTGGATTGGATTCTCCCACAGTGCATAGCATTATTTGACCTTAAGTGTGCTTTGCTTTACTTTGGTATTTTGTTGTAATGCCCCCCTCGCTCTAACCTATATGCCACCATCCATGGATTTTTATCAATTTTCTTTCCCTCTCTATCCCCAGCAGCCAAACGGTGCCTGGTACCAATAGGCACTTAATGCAAGTCACTAAAACCCAGTAGAGTGGCCCTAAAAGGAGCCTCAACAAAGGAATGCTTTTTCCAGGGCTGCCTCTGCCTTTGGCAGTTGAGCAAATCAAGCAGTTCGAACCTATTGCTTCTGACAGGATTTCAAACTTGGGTTGCCTCCCCCCATTTTGAGAGTTACAGATGTGCATTCGTTATCAGACTGATATTAGCCTGAATATTTTAATGTCAACAAAGGCCTTTGAATGATTGTTGGACTAATTATTTCCTGTATTCCTTTTGGAAGATTCCTTGTGTAGCAGATTTTAACTAAGGAGCATTTCTAGCTTGATTTCTGCTGCTGTCGTGCTTGTAAGAGTCCTGAATTTCATCAATGATGTGGACCAAGTAAACTTGGAACAAATCCTAAATTTCATATTTTCTGACTAATCTTTCATGCATGTCATAATTGGCTTCACTAGGGAGTGAATGTTTTTAAAATAGATATGCCAAATGTTAATGAAGGGGAGAAGAGAGAATGAGGAATACCATTGCAAGCTCAAATACACAAATTAGTCCTAAAAATAGACGTTTCTTATCAGCAGGAATGAAGGAAGACAGAAGGAGATATCAAAACCAACACAGTTTAGTCTTTGCTCCAAGTTTCCTAGGATGGATTTACAGGCTAAGCAAGACCCCAAAGTTCCGATTCCTCAAGCCTGGGCTTCCTCTGTGGGTTCAGCATAAACTGTGGTATCATTTGTCTACATGGCACTGAGAGTTGACTTGCTATAGGATGGTGTAACAGCCCTCCCCAGAAGACATGGCCTTAGTCATCCTTATTCCCCAAATTGTCCAGGGAGGCTGGATTGATGCCTCCATCCAATTTGAAGGCTTGTGTGTGATATTTGTGTTATCTAAATTCAGCAAATCTATTCAAATGGCACTTACCCAGCAGGCAAAGAAATTTTTAATAACAACCAGGGTGGGAGGAAGAATCTGAATGAGTTGGAAGCCTTAAATCGATATAAAAGATGTAGTTTGGAGGCTAGATTAGATTGCTCAGTGGTTAAGAGCATTTGCTGTTCTTACAGAGGACCCACATTTGGTTCATTCACCCACATGGTGGCTCACAACCATCTGTAACTCCAGTTCCTGGAGATCCAACATCATGTTCTAGCTTCTTGAAGCACCAGGCATGCATGTGGTATACATACACATATGCAAGCAAAACATTTATATGTATAAAATTCGAGTAAATATGTCTATTCTAAAAAAGAAAATTAGAATTTCATTACTTTGAAAGATTTGTAGTAACGGGATCATATTAAATAGTGTGGCCTGATGGAAACTTTCAGAATCTTGTAGTAACGGGATCATATTAAATAGTGTGGCCTGATGGAAACTTTCAGAATCTTGTAGTAACGGGATCGTATTAAATAGTGTGGCCTGATGGAAACCTTCAGAATCTAAGTTGACACATCTATGAGAATGGTCTGTTTCTAGTAGATCAACTTGAGTTGCTCCTCAAGTGAGAGCCGTCGAAAGCTACTTGGATAGTTTGCTTACGAAGTGTCCTCCCAAAGGCTCATGTGTTGAAAGCTTGCCCTCCAGCTCAGTGGACTTCAGAGGTGGGGCTTGGAAGAAGTGACTGGAGCAAGAGAGTTCTGACCCCATCCATGGATTAATACAACCATGGCTTCACGTTTGATGGTGATGAAAATGTGGCAGGTGGAACCTAGTTGAAGGGAGTAGGTCCTTGGAAACATGTACTTGGGAGCTGTATCTTGTCCCCAGACTCTTCTGCTTTCTCTTGCTCTGCCACACTGTCAGCTTTGTGAACCCAGAAGCTTTGCCCCATCACACACTTCACCACAGCTTTAGAACAGTGAAGCAGATGGCCACAAACCTAAACTTCTGATTCTGTGAACTACAATCAATCTTTTCATCTTTTAAAGTTGAGACCCAGAGCTAAAGCTAAGAGGGGGGAATGGACACAAGCCCCATTCCTGACCCAGAATCTATCTCCAATTGATAGCCACTCTCAATGAGAAATCAGTTTTCTTCGACAGAGTCTCCCTGGGTGTACAAAACTCTTAACAAAAACTAACTCACTGGCATTTTAGAGGTTGTCTCATAATGCTTTTCCAGGTCCCCCCCACCAGGTCTTTTGCCTATATACTATGGTTTCTGGTTTTGTGTTTTTATGGGATTTCTGTATGTGCAAACATGTGTATCTCTGCATGTGTTTGTGGGTTTTGTGCCTTTTTTTTTACTCTTTTTCTTCAGTTTGTTTTGTCCTATTCTAATTTGTCTGTTTTTCTTATTTTATTTTATTATTTTTTAGATGCCTATTTGTTTTCTAACAAGAGAAGGAAAAAGGATGTGGATCTGGATGGGAGTGGAGGTAGAGAGGATCAGAGAGGATTTGGGGAGGGGAAACTATAATCAGAATATATTGTATAAAACACACCTATTTTCAATAAAAGAAAAATAGAAAAAGAAGCTTTTCTTAGGCATTTGATCATAACAACAAAATGTAAGGATTCTTCTAAACTGTATTACATTCGTTGGTTCTCTAAGAATTTGAGTTGAATTTTATATACTCTCCCAATTTTTTAACTAAAGGCATGCAAATTCATGAGCTTCTTGCATCCTGCTTCTCTTGGTTTACCCCAGGTTCTCGCTACATGAGCAGTGCTTGGAAAGCATATTTAAGTGATTGAATTTGTCAGACTAGCATAGCAAAGGGTGTATCGCCCACCCTCGTTCCCACTAGTTGGTCCCACTTTATTCCGTAAGAGAGACATAGCCTTATTCCTGACCACTCATTTACTCACACAATGCTATTTACAGAAAGTGTTTGTATAACCTAGGCCATGCATGAGCTCATTCTGTCACAGCAGTCTCCTTGCTCATGGTGACAGATTTCAGCACTCTTCCCGTTTACACATCCACCTCAGGGAGTCCAGTGTTGTGTATTATTCTTGGATGCAGAAGAATTATCGAGAGGGTGTTGTGAAGACAGTAATCCACTATCCACACTGGAAATGTCCTGCTCAGAGTGGATACCTGATACTACAGGTAGCTGTGAGTCTTATGATTTCAAACTAGCCTTGCTCTTGGTCACTTGTCCACTCCCATGCTATCTAGTACAGCAGCCCAGCCACCAGACTATACAGGATAAACTCCAAAGACTGGGTCAAGAATTCTTTTCCCTGAAGAGAGAACTATCCCCATCCAAACACATGTGTTCAAGGCTAGGTCCCCAGCTTGTCACTATTGGGAGGTGGGAGAAACTTTAAGAGTTAGTGTAGTGGGAGATTTTAGGTCGCTGAATGTGTGCCCGCTAAGGAGACTGTGAAAGCCTAGCCTCTTCTCTGTCCATCTTCACTGCTGGGCCATGAGGTGAGCCCCTTATAATGCTCACCGCATGATCCCCTCTGGGATAGATTTTCTTACTGCAGCCCTCAAAGCCACAGAACCATCTAACCATGAACCCAAAACTCTAAAGATAGGAGCCAAAATCTTCCTTGAGTAAGCTGAGTATCTCTAGGGTTTGATACAGTAAAGGAAAGCCAGCTAGAGCAAGGATGGTGACTAGAAAGTCAGGGATGCTGGTACGTGCAGGGCTGTCTTCCAACCAGGCTCCAGGAGTCATTTCCACACCCACGTTTCTCTAATTCTTTAGTTTACCACATCCCAACCACTCTACCTTCACCTTCCTCTCCCCTGCCTCCCTAAGGAGATGCCGCTCATTTGTTGGGGCTCCGTAGCTTAGAGGCTTTTCCAAGTACATCACTCAACTTTCCAAATAGCTACCCTTTCCTTCGCTGGATTATCAATGACTCACACCACAGTGGATCACCGCTTTCTCTTTGGGGCCCCTCAAAACAACATTTGTAGGGGTAGGCTGTGAGCATGTTGTGTGGGAGGACTGGTGTCCATTCCACAGGGGATCTCGGTCCCTAGCAGAGTGCTTTTCCTGAAGAAGTGGATCAGAGCCAAAATCAAAGAGTAGCTTTCTAATTGCAAACCTGCTACCTAACAGTCTTAGCCCTCAGGATAATAGGACTCTGTCTTCTAAAAGGACCTTTTCAAAGAGGCATCATATGTAACACAACGGAGAGAATAAGAGCCAAAGATCATTAAAACTTATAGACTATTTCAGTATTTGCAGCCGAGGTTTCTGCCTACAGAATTCTTTTCTTTTTCTGTCAGATGTAAGACCTTCTCAAAGCCCTTTCCAAAACTGAAGAATTATGTTTCTGACTTAAAACCCCTGGTGATACTAAGATGAGATTGCTACAGGCCGCTCCTCTGTACAGAGCTATTCCACAAAGCATTTATGTGTTCCTACACATTTTTAGAGTATTAGATCTGAAATCCCATAGCTAAGTGTGTTATTATCTGTCCTGGTACAAATTGCTCTGCAAGGTGTCAGTGTGAGGTTTTATGGAGCCTGAGTGACTGGCTAGTCATTTCAGATATTTCCCTGAAAGTCTTAAAACCATACATAACTTCCTAAATAAGACACAGCCTCATCATTGTGGTTAACATAAATAGAGGTTTTATTTTGTGTCACTATTTTTGCAACCATGTTTTTAAAAGATACAAGGAAAACCTATAGTCTGTTTTGCTCATTAATGAGTCAGAGGAAATTCACAAGTGCCTCTAATTATTAGGGGTCAATGTCAGGATCACTACCAAGGAAACATGTTTATGTTATCAAGCTAGTTAAAAAATCCCCAAATGTTCAATGTTAAGGGAATTTTCATGGCCATGTCACTGGCCCCCAAGTCTTGTTTGTATACACAGGACTTATGGCTTAGGGACTCTTGGGTGCTCCAAGTGGTTAGTGTCACATAAGATCAAATTTGAACAGTACAAGGGTGTTTTTGTAGAAAATGAGGCAAAGCGTACTTCTGGGATAAACATTCACAAACTGCTACACTTGCACTTTTACTCCTTTTCCTTAGCAAATGCCTCACCATTACTGAACAAGAAAAACCAGCATGCCCATGATGTCATTGTGAGGCAGACGGGTGGGGGTCAAGGAGTCTGAAAGGGCTGAGCTAATCCGCTGTCCCAGAAGAAGCCAAATGAAGGTCAGATCCAGCCTTGACAAGGTTCACTCATTGAAATACAGGAGCCGCTTCCTTACAAAAGCCAGTGTTCCATCCTTCTCAGACACTGTCTATCTGTCTCCCCACATCCTGCTCTTTCCCTCACCTTTAACCTCCCCCTGCCACCCTTCTCCTTCCCACCATTATTCAACACATGTACGCATCTCTTGTCTTTGACATGCATACCTCCCTAAATCTCACAGCCACCTCCAGCTGGAGCTCGGCTTACAAATCAGCTGAAATACTCTGAAGCCTTGCTTCATGTGCTGTATCCACTGCCTCACCTCCCCCTTACGTCTTAAACCTCTCTGCTCCTGTTTCTACCGTATCACCTCACCAAACTACTACAGTCATCAAGAGGCTAATGGTTGTATGGGGGAAACACGGCTCCCCGCCATCCCACCCCCAAGAGAAAGGAATTTTCTTATATTTAGGCTAAACCCACATGCAAACCTTCTAATAGCTCCCTTCATGATCAACAAAAATAGATGATAGCCAACTTGGTCATCAGTCTCAGGATGGACAAATTGTGGTATGACCACACAATGAAACACCATTCAATCACAGAAGGCAATGCGCTGTTGACTTGTGCAATAGCGAGAATGATTTTCAAATATTTTTCTTGAAGTGGAAGAGCCCAGTCCAAAATGTTATATATCGCATGTATATATGGCGGGGCAGGGAGGGGTACTAGCTGTGAGAAACATATCATCAGACAGAACTACAGTGGATTAGCATGAAGAAATCCAGGGCAATAGAATGTAGTGGAAAATATATGACTCTTTGTCAGAACCTAAAGTATTCTGTAGTAAAGAGTGGATCTATTTATATACAATGTCTTCAAAGCATCACCAAAGCTGGGAGTCATGGCCTGTTGTGAGAGTACTTTCCCAGCCTGTAAAGCCTTGTGGTCAACTGGTCAACCCTCAGCACTTCAAAATACAAATAAGCCAGGATGTGTGGGGACCTCAGAACAAGGTACCAACTAAGAAAACTTTTGACAAATGGGCTGACTAGTTTTATGTCAACTTGACACAAGCTAAAATCATTTGAGAGGAGGGAACCTCAATTGAGAAAATTCCTCCATTAGATCAGGCTACAGTCAATCCTGTAGGGCAGTTTCTTATTAGTGATTCATGGGGAAGGGCCCAGCACATTGTTGGTGGTGTCATCCCTGGGCTGGTGGTCATGGGTTCTATAAGAAAGCAGACAAGCAAGCCATCAGGAGCAAGCTAGTAAGCGGCATCCCTCCATGATCCTCTCCATCACCTCCTGCCTCCAGGATCCTGCCCTGTGTGAGTTGCTGCCCTCACTGCTTTTGATGATGAACTGTTACATGGAACTCTGGGTTGAAATAAACCCTTTCCTTCCCAAGTTGCTTTTTGTCACGGTGTTTCATCGCAGCAGTAGAAACCCTAAGACAACAAATCATGTAATGGCCATCAATGAGTCACTGATCCACAGCTTGCCTTCCCGCACTCAATGCAGGATCATACCCACACACCCATCCTGACCCACTTAGCATAGATTCTCTTCTTAGCTTTCTCAATACCATATTGTCCTTTCCTTTGCAAGCTCTTTCTTGTCCACTCAGTCTTTCCACATTGCTGTTCCTTGAGGCTTGGGTCTGGGCCATAACCACTGTCTCTTCTACCACTATCCCATGGTCTCAGTTACCAAAGGGGTCAGTTAATGCCAAATTTATGTCTCACACTGGTACCTCTCAGGAATTCCAGGATGACGTGTACTACTCTTGTGGGACCCAAGTCTGGCTGCTCACCATACAGCAGGCCAACCACCTTGTGGCAAGGTTCTGTAGCAAGGCAACTTTACCCAAAAAGCCAGCTCAGTGAGAAGTCCATCTTGCCAGGAACTAATTTAAGGGAGGTTTAGATAGACAAAAATGGCTTTCTCAGAACAACTGGCGCTGTCTCACAGCAGCTGGTCCAGATGTTACGTATTTGACCCTAATCTCTTGGTCAGGAGATGCTTTTCGATTCTGCAGAACTTACTTCTTTGGGCTATTCTTGGCACTGGTTAGTTTGACCACATGAAGTTACATATTACACAATGGACAGGTTAGAGAGAGCAGAACTCAGAGCCTTCTCAGTGATTTCCAAGTTCGCAGTAATGAAGTAAAACTGTTCTAATGCTCAGCTTCACTTTGCCCTCTCCGAAGTATCTATGCTGGACTCCAGCATCCTCAGCGAAACTCTGAGTTTCAGTCTCTCTTCTGTCCTTTGTTTTCTGAGGTCCGAACCAGTCTCCTCTGTTGTTTGTGATGTTTGTCATGTTCCTGTGTGCCCCTTCCCTCTGCCTCGCTCCTCTGGTGAAGATCACTAAATCTCCTTCTCTCTTGAATCCAGGTCTCTTTTCCTTTTCTGTTCATGTCCCGGGCACCACCACGGTCACAACCACCACTGTCTCTTACCTACACAGCTCTCCCATTTTCTCACCCAGAGACCTTTTCTTCAAGCCGTCTACATTTTACAGTTTTTGAAACCCAATGGATTATTGCATTCCTCTCCTTCAAACCTGCTGTGATTCCCCGCAGCTTTTATAATAAAACCCAAATTCCTCGGCACTTCCTACTAGGCTTGTCCCAGTCTGGCCCCTGGTGACCTTCCTGCCTCTGACCTCCCCTGTGCTTCACCACCTCTGCCTGCATCTAAGCATGTCAGTCTTCTTTCCCACATGCGTGAGTCTTTCCCACACCATGCCCCTTAAGGATGCTGCCACTGAAATACCATTTTGGGGGAACCCTCCTAAGAACCCAGACATTAAGTTGGTTTCCCTTGTGAAGTGTGTGTGTGTGTGTGTGTGTGTGTGTGTGTGTGTGTGTGTATTTTTGTGTCTGTGTATCTGTATGTGAAAGGTTTCCATACCCTGATATTAAGACCCCCCTGCCAATGCAGTAATCCAAATCAAACCTAATCAAACTGAGTTACGAATTTAAAGTTCAGGTTTAATGAATAAAATGCTCCGGGATGATTTTTCGGCCCCCAGAGAGAAGACAGGGAGAAGAGACCAGAAAACCACATGGCCATTCTCTAGGGGGCTGTTTACATACCCTGTAGGTATGGTCTTGAGCACCTATGGGGGAAGAGCCACCCTTTAATGGGTTTTCTGAGATGAGGCAGGGTTTGGAGAGAGAGATGAGGGAGGCTGAAGTGGAGCTTCCTCCTGAACAGTACATGTGCATGTGCATGCATGGAGAAGCCAGAGGTCAATGTCAGGCATCTTATTCAATCCTGTTTCACCTTTTTCTTTTTCTTTTTTTTGTGGATGGGGGACAGCGGGTGTTGAAACAGGGTTTTTTTCTGTGTAGCTCTGGCTGACAAGGCTGGCCTCAAACTCACAGAGATCAGTGTGCCTCTGCTTCCAAAGTTCTGGGATTAAAGGTGTGCACCACCACACCTGGCCCTCCACCTTATTTTTTGAGACAGGATCTCTCACTGAGCCTAGACTTACTGACTCAGCTAAATTGGCTGGCCACCAAGCCCCAGGAAACCTCCTGTCTCTGCCCTCACTGTGCTGGGATGGCAGACACCATACTCTGCCTGGCTTTTACAAGAGCGTGGGGACCACTCTCTATTGGTTAACACTTTACTAACTGAGCTGTCGCCCCAACTTATAACAAGCTTTAATAGATCTTCTTTCTGAATGTTGATCTTTAATATCAACTCTCTTCTCTACAAGGCACGGAGAAAATAGGTCTGGCTTATTTGCTTCTATCTCTCTTGAGCCAAGGATGATGCACAGTGCACCACAGACGTTGAATTAATATCTAATAGGAGGAAATACAAATGAAGGTGATGAGTTAATTATGGAGTTTAGTGCATCATGTGAAGATTATGGTGAGCTATGAAAGGCACCAGTGTGTAAGTAAAGGGGAACGTGCATGAACTTGGCAATCCCGTGCAGTAGACATCAAGGAATCCATTTAAATATAAAGACTATAATGTAATAGATCAGACATTGTGTCAGGAGCAGTGAGGTTTGCATTAAAATAGTGACATAAGCATGGACAAGAGAATGTCCCAGGACTTGATAGCTAATTGTACTTGAGAAGAATGAAGGAGAAACAAATATCTGAAATTGGAATCTAGTCTTTTAAAAAAAAATTAGAAGTAAGGAAAGGAGAGCTGGGCTTCAAGGAGAGCTAATGATGCTGGTTTAACAAAATCAGCACGGGATGGTGAGGCACACGAAGATTTCCAAATGCTGTGGAGAACAGCAGTTGTCTTTCAAAGATTTTCTGCATACCTTTTCTAAATCAGGGCCATCTGCGAGAACTCTGGTGAAATTGTGATTCCTGGAGCTCATTTGCTCCACAGGTGGTCTCCTTTTCTTCAGGCAGAATTGTGCTGAAGTCAGACTTCTATCCCTATGCAGCCCTGACCAGGCTGCCTCTGAGTGGTACCCAGACTGCTTCAGGAACTGCCTAGAACTGGAAGCTACAGGCCTCTGTCTTCTGGAAGGGACACACACTCTCCCCTGTTCGCTTCCCTCCAACTTCCACCGGTCTTTGGCAAGGTGATCTGGAAAGGGGAACAATTAACCCTCAGACAATAGGCAAGCTTGTTTGAGTGTGCAAGATATGCACCCGGCACACTTATGTTTCCGAGGTAAAGGAAAATAGCAGATGTTTTTATAAAACAGGTTGAGAATGCCCCACAAGGTGGACTAGAACAGAGATTCAAAAGGACTGTGGCTTCTTCTTAGCAGCTAAGAATCTCATCTGTAGGAGCACCAATGTCAGGTAGCTCACAACTACCTGTAACTCCTGCTCCAGGAGGATCAGCTGCCTTTGCCCTCCTTGGGCACCTGCTCTCGCATGCACATGCTCACATATAGGCACATGGAAGTACACATAAGTAAAAATAATTTAACCGGCACGTTAAGGGACACAACTGCTTGACGTCTCAAAAGCTGAAAGGAGAAGTAAAGAGTGGCTTTAGATTACAAAGTACAGAAATGAAGAATGTTAGAAATAGAGAACTGAGGTGTCTTAGTTAGGGTTTCTATTGCTGTGAAGAGACACCATGACCATGGCAATTCTTATAAAGGAAAACATTTAATGGAGGGTGGTTTATAGTTTCAGAGGTTTAGTCCATTATCATTATGGCAGGAAGCATGGTGGCATTTAGGCAGACATAGTGCTGGAGAAGGAGCTGAGAGTTCTACATCTGGATCCACAGGCAAAAGGAAGTGAATGGTCCCATTGGGTGTGGCTTGAGCATATATGAGACCTCAAAGCCTACAGTGACACACTTCCTCCAACAAGGCCACACCTCCTAATAATGCCACTCCCTATTGGCATTCAAACACATGAGTCTATGGGGACCATACCTATTCAAACCACCACATGAGGTTTGCAAACAGTTTCTTGGGCATATAGTACAGTGATAGAGCCCTTGCCTAGCATGTACAAGTCCCTTAGTTTGACCACCACCATCAAAAGACCACTACCAACACAATAACAAAAGCCACATAGGGAAGACACCAGGGCTACTGAATGCCAGAAGCCACCAAGGTCTGTTTCTGGTCTGTGAATAGAGAAGGGTCTGTCCAGCTTTATCTATGCAGACATGAGGTCTTTAAAAGCTAAGGCCCAGACACTACACAGCAGGACCTTTGCCAGCCACT